>VZTN01034079.1:0-99103 GCA_013400515.1 Erpornis zantholeuca | reverse complement strand
GAGGGGAGGGGAGGACACAAAGGGCAGCCAGGGTTTCCCTAGGACTTCCCTGACTTTCTACTGAGGACACATGCTCTGCAATGCTGTTGCTATTTAAGCTGCTGTAGAAATGACTGTTATTAGTATGTCTGCATGCCTGAGGTCAGAATATCCTCTACAGAACATGATTTTGCCATAACTCTACACCTACCCAGTAAGGCTGGATGCACTTTGGACATCTGCTACCTGAGCAAACCTACACTGAGACCCAAGAAATGGGTCCTTGGCTGATGATGCAACAAACACTTCATCGACCAACCCTAAGCAGTTAAATGTTCTTTAGCATAACAAATTTCTTTCCCTTAAGGCTCAGTCCACTGAGATCAGTCCTTCATTGGGACATTTGATTTGAAACTGGCCAAATGCAAGTAGTTGTAGAGTGGCTGGGGATAAGCCTTGCTCCTGGGGGAGCTGCTGACACGTGCCGGCTGGAATCTCCATCTGCCTCTACTGCAGGGAAAGGCCAGTGTCAGCCACCCACACTGTGCTGTTGGGGCCGTGCGCCTCTCCATGTGGGAGACTGGATCTGGGAAGCCTGCAAAGAACAAAGCTTGAGTCTTTGATCAGGAAACCAAAATAGGATTTTTGTCCTAACCCATCCGCTGAAGAGCGGCCTTGGACACAATGTCACTGGTGCAGCACCCTTGTCCTTCTCCACAAGGTTAACCAGCTTCTTCCAAAAGTCACCCTGTGACCTGATGCTAAAGAACGTGCCAGGGTTTCCCAGCACACCAGCTCCTGCACCTTTCTACTTCAGAGATTTTAGAAATGGCTACCATAAATCCATGAAATTTGGAATCCTATTTTCAATAATATTTTTTACCAAATATTTCATAAGAAGGTAAAGGTTTGTGTGAAGGATTTACCACCATAAAATGCCCCAAGAAACCAGTTTGTGCCTTCCAGCCTAATGCATGGAGGCCGTCAGGCAGCTGGGAGCTCAGCAACAGCTCCTGGGTGCTGTGGGCCAGGCCATTGAGCTAAAATATCATCCAACTTTTATCTGTTGTTGGTATCATGCTGTACTACAGAGGGATTGCAGGGAGAGCTTTGCCCAGCACAGAACAGATTTTTGAACAACCTGGAAAAGGAGAAGCTTGTAAAATTCAGCCTGTCCCCCTTCCCTCTCACCCGAGGCATGGGCAGAACCTCCTCAAGAGCTCACCAGGTACAAACACGTAGTAGCTTCTGTAGTAGTCCTGAGAGTGCACAATTGCTGAACTCTGTCAAGGTGTTTCTGCCTCATCACCTGATGGCAGTGGGTTCCACAAGTGAAAACTACAGCCAAGCCTCAGCTACTCCATTCTTGGGACAGTTGTTTTCCTGGAACTGTAGGTCTCCATTTCTCCCTCTCTCAGGGTGCTGGGAAGCACCTTGCCCAGTTCCAGCAATTCCTAATTTAGTACATGCAGTTCAAAGGTGTAGGAGGGTTTGGGTTGTTTCCCCATGTTTTGCTACACAGTTGCTGTTTCTCTCTTCTACTCTACCAAAAGACAAAACCTAAGTGAGAAGCAAGAAAAATCTCTTACAGCTCTCTGGGCTTGTATTCCCTTCTATTTTGAGCAATCTTAGTGTCTGGCATTTACCAGCTCATGCAGGTGGTTCAGGAGCTCCCTGGATATTTGAGAGGTCACCAGGACCTAAATCAGCTGCAACAAGAGGATTTGCCCAAATTCAGCAAAGCTGCCTCAGACCGGGCTTGAAAATAAGCATAGGCTGGGTGTCATCAAGCCCATTCTCCACACACAAAGTGATCTCCTCTCCTCCCCTACCCTCATCCCAAGCAGTACCACTGCAGCTCCCTCTCTCCATCCTCTCCCTAGTACCCAGAAACATCTTGTTTGGGCCCCTGAAACACCAAGCTGGAATCCATCGCTGAGTGGTGCCTCCTGACTTACCGGCATGGTTTGTGAGATACCTGCTTTGCTTTCCCGTGAGGAGAAAAAGTTGGTTAAATGAAAAGTTTCCCCTTTTTTTAGACTGACTCTTCATAGACTTCTCTGGCACATCATCTAAATCCCACATTCTATCTTTCCCATAGGGATGGACACATTTGGAATCCCAGAGGTAGCTACTTACAGCTGTTGGAGCTCAGATGCTCCAGTGAGGTTGACCTGCAAAGAATTCAGAGATTTAGCTTGAAGAAAATGGTCAGAGCAGCTGCAATTTATTTATAATTGTGCAGATTAATCAGTCTAGAGGCTGTCTAGAGACTGCTGAAATCTTCACCTTCAAGTTTCCGCTCAGCCAGGTGCTGCTGCTGGTGCACTGGACATGTTTTGGAACTCTGCTGGCTGTTCTGCCTGCTAATGCTAAACCAAAGTAATTTATATGGAGCAATCCTAGTACTTAATGAATTCAGAAGCAGTGCTGGAATCCCAGCAGAATGTCCATCCCTCCCTCCACAACCTTGGAGGGTGGGAGCTCCCACAGAGCCCAGGTAATTTCTTCCATGAGGTAAGAATGTCTCCGTTTGAGAAGAGTGAGTAGACCCCTTCAACTGAAACACAGGACACACTCCTTTTGTAGTCAGAATTTTATTTTCTTTACATCTAGGCTTATCATTGACATCTGAAAATAAAATCTTTCATTTACAAATAGGCTAGTGCAAATTAAAGGTAATTTTAGATTAAAAAAAAAATTACGTTGCGTGTAACATGAAGGAAATGTGTGTGTTAGGATGTTCTTCCTGGAACAGCTGGTGGAGGTCGCCTAGTAAAAAATAAAAAAATAATCCAAAAATCACAGAGAGAGGGGGAGATTTACAACAAAAGGCCAAGATACAATAAAATGACTCATATACAAAATTATCTTAATAAAATGGGTTAAGAGAAAAAGGCACAGAACATGCATATTAAGGAAAAGAGCAAGAGCAAGAGCAAGATTAGAATCAGCTGGCTCTCAGCACAGCCTGGCTTTCATCCTCACTGCCTCCCTTCTGACTTGCCAGTGCCAGAGAACCAGAACAATCCCATCCCTGGTGTGGAGGTCGCTAGTCACAGGCTTTCTAATTTTCTTGCAGCAAATTATACCCTCTGGAAGAGCTTTTTCTCAGGCAGCCTTAAAATTCTCACCACTATTTGCTTCACACACTGTTCTTGGAGTAGATATTTTGTGAGATTCTGATGAAATGAGAAATGAACAAACAAGAGGGCCTGTGGGTGGATTGGGGTGTCTGGAGGGGACATTGCTGGGAAAAGTTAAAAACGTAGCTGGAGAGCCCTGTGGTAGTGAGGGTCCAGTGCAGAGGAGCAGCTGCTCCTGTTGGTACCCAGCACAGAGTATTCAGCTCTACCTGACCAACATGACTGGAAGCAGGCTCATCCAGGGGTACGTGACGTGCTCCAGCCAGAGGGACACTGGAGAGGTTCCCTCAGGGGGAGTGCACAAACTGCCTCGGCCATGGCCATTAATGACTATTAAAGAAATCTCCAGATGTTACAGAATACAACGGGCATGTTCCTGCTGTGCTCATCCCACCTTTTCCTCCCTCCTTTCCCAAAACCTAAGGACCCACTTAGCAACTGTGGTGTTCCCATGGGAAGATGTTGTGCTCCTTATGCCATACGGACCATCTCCAAGCACTGATTGCAGCTACTTGGCTCATCCTGATCTGAAGGAGGAACTGAGTAATCAAGACATCTGCGCATTCATACACAACCACTTTGGGGGAAATCCCTTTCAGGCACATTTTAACTCCAGCTCCTGCTCTGGAGGACTGAGTCTCTGAAACTCCCCAAAACACGCTTTTCTCAGCAATGGAGTGAATCTCAGGTACTGCTTGTAAAACATTCATCCATTCCCCAGGAAAACATCTCTGCAGCACTCCAAGCCCTTTGCAGGGGAACAGGCTGAATGCTTCCCAACGGGTTACATCTCCCCTTTAACGACATCTCCAGTGATTTCAACGCAACAGCACCTCCAATAAATCCTCCCTGCAGTCCCCACCAAGGCAGTTTGGAATGCTGAGATGATGGTGCAAGAGACAGAAGACACCACTCAAACACATCCAGAAAGTAGTAGTAAAAGCCCATCAAGAATTACAGTTTATTTCAGGTTCAGAAATGCAGCATAACATTTTTACAGCAGGTGTACGTGATGCTCAGTAATGACCACGGTTTCGGGAATCCACTCGCTGTGCTCAAAGGTCAACCAGGAACCATTTACAGATTACGAAACCAAAGGCAGATGTTTTGGCTCACATGAAGTAGGGCATTAACATACAGAGCAAAAAAAATCAGAAAGAAATTAAGCGTTTGCTTCTTACACAAAAGAAGTCATCATTTACTCATCCTGGAAAAGTAAAGAGACAGCAGTAAAGCGAACGGCCGGCAAGACGGGACAAATCATAGATCAAGCAAGAGTGGAGGACTGTCTGGACGGGAGGAGCCATCAGCATCAGCTCGCCTGCAGACAAAGCAAGAGGAAAGACAGGCAAAGTAACATTCATTTACACAAGGGAGCTGTTCTGCAAGAGCTTGCAAGGAGGGGCAGTGCCACAGCGGGAGGAGCTGTGCCAGAAGTGCACGGAGAGGCTCCCCGGTGGCACAGGGACAGATTAGGTCTGCTCTCAATTCAGGAGGTTTGGACTATTTTAAGACAGAAGAACAGAACTAGTCAGGAATCTCAGTATGCTGTACACATCATGGTTAGTGTAGCTGTCTGGAACAGAGAGGATAATATTTTCTATGTTATACTTTAACACGAAATGCCATAACCTATAAAGTATCTTTTTTAATATAATAAATAATCTACTTTTAGGAGGCTTACTCGAAAAGTGCAACAAGATCAGCAATAAAATAAACACACATTAACTATGTACATAAGCCTTTTTGTTGAACATACAATCTTTTTAACCCTAGCACAAGACCCCTTGAGGTCCAAGGCCGAGAGCTATTCACGGCACACACAAGCTCTTCAGCTGTTGGTCAGCCATGGTGGGGTGAGGTGGAACATGTTCTCTAGGCAGAGACCCAGGCTAAGCCTAAATGCAGTATTAGATGAGCATCCTCCTGAAACTTAGCAAGTACATCACCCAGATCTTTATGTACCTTAGGTAAGATCAGAAACACCGGTGTTGCTTCATTGTTGCTCCACTACACCCTGGCAATCTGAGCTGTGACACAGGGAATCAGAGAAAGGCAGAGCAACCTGCACTTCTCAGATACAGAGTTCAGGCTTGGCTCATCCTACCTATGTGGGTCTACAAAGGTGGTCAGTCCCTCTTAGCAGATCCACAGGGTGCTTTCCTTCAGGCATGGAGTGAGTTCTGCCACCAAGGCTGCTCCTCCAAGAACAAGGGACAGGATTGATGGGACTCGCCAGCGAGGAGGACAAACAGGAGCGAGCAGGACAAACAAACCCGTTCCGGGCACTGTACAGCAGAAGGAAGTGGGCCAAGGTTGGAGGACAGTACTTACTCAATTGGATGTGGCAATTTCTTGGGAAGCACTTAAGTGTTTTTCCTAGAAAGAATTCTATGTGGTTTATTCTGACAAGTGTATACGCAAGAAGAGGTAAAATCATCAAACTCTGGATTCGTGCTCACTGTTATTTATTAACCTGCACACCTAAACACGTTGCATTTAGGGCACAGGGCCAGATTTAGATGAGATCTGAATGAGGATGCAGAGGAAGGAGGGCTGTGCAGCTGTGTCCAGCACCCTCACCATCAAGCACAGAACCAGATGGTGCTGATGCCTCACTGTCTCCTCCTCCTCTTTTGGGTAAATCCACCATTGAGAACTTTATTTACAATTCAGGATTACGGCTGAGAAATAGTTTCTTGGGAGCAGAGTTAAGGACAGTGCCAAATTGTGCCACCTACTTCCTTATGCTTGGGAGAACAGTCATTTAAGTAAATTAGAGAGTCTCAAGCAGAGAGGATTTAAAAGCATGTTTTTAGGCCAGGATCTATGTCATCTAACTGAGGCTCCTAACTTAGCGCATTACTCTCGCGTCCCATGCAGGGACACTGGTCTGAATCACCTCCTGGAGGTGATGCTCTTCACACTGAACAAAGGACAACTCAGCCGAGGCTTTGGGGTATGGTGGGATAAACCCAGCTTGTGGTCTTGCAATAGTATAGAATGAATTGGATTGGAAGGCACCATGGAGCTCCTCTTGTTCCAAGCCCCCTACCATGAGCAGGGACACCTTCCACTAGACCAGGTTGCTAAAAGACCCATCCAACCTGGTCTTCTACCACCAAATGAATATTAGAATTTGGCATTAAAGTGATTTCTGTGGCTGAGACATTGAACCTGGTTTTCCATCAGCAGACAGCTGCCAGTCAGTAACAAAGTATAAACAAGTGTGCTGGCAAGGCAACAACATGGGCTACTATGGCTACTTACAAAAATTATATCCAACAGATGCATCACAGGTTACAGCAGAGAGCACTAAGCAGTGGAAAGCTGTGTAGAAGACAAGCTGAATCATCGAGATATGTTTTCTTTTTTTGTAGTGAAAATTAGTATGACTGTTAGTTGTGTTTGCAACCTTTTTTTCCCTTGAAAGCTGGTTCTGTGCACTTGGCGTTGGAGATGTGGGCCTGTTCCCCAAACAAACACCAGCCACTTAAGCAGTTTGCTGAGATCAACAAGATGCCAGTGCTCTGACAAACTCCATCTTCACTGTGCATCAGATGTGACCTCTAGACTCCCCAGGCGTGTGTCACAAGTATGAGGTTGACAGGAAATTAACGTTAAGCTGACATATAAATCATGATGCTTTCCCAAGCTCGTCTCTCTTCTGCAAGCTGACACATGATTTGCTGCACTAGTGAGGACAGCTAATCAGCAGCCTGGGAAGACTTAATAGGCTAAATCTCCATTTGTTGTGGCTCTTTGATTGGATTCTTCCTAACCATGGGGCTACAGCATAATGGAGCCCTACAAGCAGTCTCAATAAATACATTTATTAGACTGATTATACTAGAGGCCTTTGAAACCACCAATTGCTTTGCCTAGGGATCTGTAACCGTAATTGTAATAGCAGCAATTCATATTTTCTGAAGGAACAAGGCCAAATTCCTCTCTAGTTTAATTCTATTAACTCAATAAGTTCTAAGCTTTAAGGGTGACACTGACCCTAAGTGTTTAAAGTGAAGTAATGCAGTTAAGACAAAAGGTTTTTATAATGCATTAATTTATAATGTGCAAAAGAAGAGGCAGAGAGGACCTCTGCAAGTGAGCAGCTGCTAAAATAATCCAGGATGCACAGCTGAGCACTTCCCAGGACCTAGCTGGATAAAGCAACAACCAAGTTGTGCAGGACCATGTCATGCAAAAAGACAATCTTTACATAGCGGGCACAGGGGAACTTTATTGACTGGCATGTGAAAATATCACAAAATCTCATATCCAAACCAGACCCTTGGGAAGCTCAGCTGCCAGTCTAGGCTGTAGCTCTGTTAACTGGCTCATGGTGGGCAGAGGAGCGGGAGCCCATGCTCAGCTGTGCATATATCTGTATCTCTATGTCCTTCTGTGTCACTAAAGGACCAAAAGCAGTGCTCAGTTCCCTGGATCCTGCCACACAGCATATTTCCATGCACTCACCCCCCTTCAGGGCTTCCCAGGAGTGCAGTAGGAGCAGGAGCGTGAGCAAGCACTGGCAGTGGACAAAGGGAGCTGGCACACGCTGCTCTGTCACACACCAGCCCTTCAAACAACCCTCTCCATACTGGCTGCAGGCTGAGCAGCTCCACACCAAGCCCTGTGAGCTGGGGCACCCCAGCCTGCTCCTCACCAACCCAAACCACTTGCCACATCAGCTTCCAGGGTGCAAATAAAGCACAACATGCCTCGTCCCACACACACCCTGCCAGTTTAACATTCTTTAAAACTAAATTTCGGATAAGGAAAATTTATAGGAGGACCAAGCCCCTTGCAAGAGAGACCTGGAAGTGTAGGGCCTTCAGAAGAGCTTGGTAAGAAGCCACATGGCTTTTCTTTGCCCAGTTTAGCCATTACAAGAGAAAATAGAAAACCTGGAAGGTATAAATAAAATAAAAGCAAGATTCAATTCAGGTAAGAGTTAAAAAAAGCAGCAGAGCAAATCAACACATGCACAAACACACACAAAGTCGAGCCCTCCATTTGCCATAGAGGACTGTGAGCACAGTTGCCTGGGTGGAGATATGTGTCAGTAAGTTAGCTAACATCAGTTATTGCAGAAGGAAAAGTCAAGGCAGCACAGACCTTCCCCAGACATTTAAGACCTCATAAGTAATGCGGAATGGACAGAGTATATCAGTAAAACTGGTTACTTGCCTATAGATGTCCACACATGCGACTATACATTGGTTATTGTGACAGTTACCAAGCAATTTGTTTCCACATATTTGGTTAACAATGAATGACATGCCAGAAACTTCGTTTAGTCTAACAGGGATGAATCTAACGGACGGATTACAGTGGGCCGAGTAGGTGAAGGGGGTGGTCTTCGACTGGAGAGAGAGAGAGAGAAAGAAACAGTAAGAACAAACACTGAGCACAAACCTGGCACCTCTGGCTGTTGTTACATGGACATGCACATGCTCATACACACAACAATCCCATTTCCACATACACTGAAGCAAGACAACTCTAAGCATCCACAGCAAGGAAGGAGGCAATGGGTTTGCCATGTGCCTACCACACCTTACCCTTCTCACCCATTGCTGTCCACAGCGTGGGGCTTCTCCACACAGTTACCTTCTTGAGCCATGCAAACCATCAGGGGAGGATTGTTACTCCCCATTTTTAGGGGCCAGTCCCAGCTTGGACAGCCACTGAGCAGATTTACGGGCACATTTCAGAGCAGGCAACAGGACTGAGGAAAACAGCCTGCAGCAACTTCAGGTCCTCTTTGCAGAAGCAGGAAAACCTGCAGCTTCTTGCACACCTGGCCAAACTGCAGCCCTATCAGTGTGCCTGAATTTGAGGCACATTTTGAGGCTTTATATCAATGGCCAGTTATGAAAATGCTGCTGGATTCATTAATTTATCACCAATGCATTTTTCTATCAACTTCAGGAAGTGCTACGGAGTCACAGATTTTTTGGGAAGACTTAGGTGCCTTCATTCCATTTTCCTGTGTACTGCAAGCCCCTGAATTTTAATTTGGACTGTGTCATCCTCTGATAGGAGACGCCAGTGCAAGAGTTAGCAGTAGTGTGATCTCCAAGCACATTCCACCTGTAGTCCAGGCTGGCACCTACCTCTCCCTCCCTTCATCCAAGGATGGCACACCAACTCTGCTGGAGGTGCAGAGAGAGTCCCTCTGGTAGCTATGTAGCACTTTACCTTTTTGTGTGCAGTTAAGGTCCACATCAGTGCTGTGTGGAGGTAATTCCATCAGCTTAGTTACAGAGAGTATTTTGTTGATGCTGGTTTCCACCTGGGATAAAACAACCCACTGCCAAGTAAGGCCCATGCAGATTCTGAGCTGACAATTGGCTTCCAGTGCTTGCACCAGCTCGTACAGTCCTGCCTGGCACTGCTGTGTGCTGTATAAACAGCCCTGAGAGACTGTTCCTCCCAGCCAGCCTGTTCCCTTAGCCAGCTGTGCAGCACCCTCCAGCAGTGCTGTTATCTCAATCCATGTCTTGCACAGTGTTTTCACTCCCCACTTTCTTTAGCAGGAAGTACCAGCTCTCTATCTACTCCTTAACCCAGCCCAGATCACCAGAGCTCATGGCTCAGCAAGGTGGGACCTGAAGTTCTTTGGTTTCCATCTGCGTTAGCAGAGCTCATTCATGGCCCAAACAAACTCTGCAACTCTTCCTAACCTGGCCTCCACCTGTGCAGGTAGGGACAGTTCTGGCTCTGAAGAGGATTACAAAGGAAATGTGTCTCATTTAGCTAAAGCTAAACTGAAGATGAAAAGAATGTAACAATGTGTTAATTTTCTTTGAACTGGAACAAAATATGTGAGACAAATTTACACTTGACAAAAAAAAAATCTCGTTTGGCTCAAAGTGCATCTTGTGCGACAATATTCTCTTTTGGTGAAGAAATGAGAATTTTAATCCCTACCATGCAACAAATACAAAATATGCCAACTAAAGCATTCAAGTAAATTAACAAACTAAAAAAACCAGGCAAAATATAATTTCTTCATGGTGTATTTTTCTTACAGGAAAAATGTTACTGTGTTAACTATTGTTTCTCGTGTTGCTCTAGTGTAGGTCTTCTGGACCCATTTCCAAAATTTGTAGTTTCATAAAGAACCACTTCTAAGGCTCTGCATTTCTGCTGGGTTGCATTAAATTATTCCTTTGTTGAAATGCCTCACATTGCATTGTTTAGTGCTTACTGAAAACATCGTATCATATGTATACAATTTACAAACAAGGGAAAATGCATACAGCTGTCTTCATATCAAATTTAAAAGATACAAGCCCAAACATGCATTTTTATACCAGGTTAAATGCAGCCCACTGGATTCAAATAATGCAATTTAGCCAAATCGCTATTTAACACAGCAGAATCAGAAACTGGAGAGCACAGTGGGAGGATTTCCTGGATATAATCAGTCAAACCAAACCTAACCAGAATCAGCCCTGAGCACCGTTTCCTCCTTGAACCAGAGCTGTTATTGCACACTGACCACTATTTTGAATGTCCATTCAAGCCCAGTGCAGACCTGAACAGAAAACTTCCCCATTAGCTCTTTCCCACTGCTGAGTACCAAGCACTTCAAGAAGAAGCTGATACCCCCAAGCAGACCCTCTGATGAGGAGCTGCTGCTGAGCCACACCAGCTTGGTTCTCCCTGTGACACTGCCCAACAGACAGGTCTGCTCAGCGAGGGGACCCTTCAGCCATGCTGTCCCAACTGTGGATACTCCCAGCAGAGACACACCTGTATCTGGGATGCTCTGATACAAACACTTGTGTGTGTCTTCCTAATGGGCATGGGCAGAAATGTCCATGAGGAACGAGCAGAGCCCTCCTTAGCTCCAGCCCCTCATGGGTGCTGCCTGCCTCTATGCACTTCGAGCACCTTAACCCTCCACACCACAACCAGGGGAGCAGGACCTCTGCCTGGAGAGCACAGTGCCTTCTAGAGGAGTGGCAGATGTTTGGGAGAGGCTGCACTTAGGAAAAGACCAGCAGTAGCACCATTCTCCTCCAGGCCTGCCGCTGACAGTCTCCTGTGCTATCTGCCACTCCCTGTGCCAGCAATGGAGAAAGGCGGGACTGCGCTCCCAAGGCCCTGGGCAGAGCACAGGAGGTTCATCTTGGCAAAGAGACCTCACCTTCCTTAGCCACTGGCACAAAGATCAACTGGCACGAGCTGGAGTTCAAGTCCAAGTGAAGGAAAGAACAGGCCCTGAAGTTGCCTGTTCCAGATTTCCCTGTCAGGATGACAAGTCATTCTGTGACCATTTCTGCACTGGGAGTAGGATTCAGGCCTTTATTCTCCCCCTAAGAGGAATTTCAACCCCAAAGACAGGAGGAGAGGCCAGGCCCCCTCCCTGGCTCCTTTATGCCCAGAGGGGTGGCTGGGAGCCTATGGAGAGGTGCAGGAGCCTGGGCCACCTTGAGACAACAAAGCCAGAAACCAGTTCCAGGGCAGCTCCACAAACCGCAGCTCCGAGGGAAGCCGAGCGTGGTTCCGGACCCGTCGCATCCAGAGCAAAGGTTACCCACGGGAGCGCTGCCAGCCCCTCCGAACGCCGAGGAACCCGGCCTGCAAAGCGGCAGGGGGAGCTCCAGCCTGCCCGGGGCCCGGGCGAGGGAAAACCGGGGAAAAACAACCTCCCCCGCATCCCTGCTCCGCGCTAGCTGCCATCCCAGTGAGTAAATATGTGACTAAGCCCAATTAAATGTTTAGTCTGAGGCCAGCAGATGATAGCGGCGCAGACGGCGAGGGCCGGGTTTCTGCGCGTTATCGGCGCGGCTCCCACAGCCCGGGCAGCGCTCGCCGTGCGGAGCTGCTCCCGGCCCCGAGAGGCGGCTCCTGCTGCAGAGAAAGCTCCTTAGAAAAATGTCACTCCTGCGGGAAATCCTTTCGGTTACTGTCGCCAACATTTCAGCTGGGTTTTCGAGTTTTGGGGCCGTGTCCCGCTGCCTGGCCTGTTTAACTCAGTCTGTTGTTTTGGGTTTTTTGGGGTTGTTGTTACTTGTTTTGCCTTTTTTTTTTTTTTTTTTTTTTAAGGAAACTGTTTGTAAAAGTTTGTGCTAAAGGGCCAGGAGATCATAGGTCCCCCCGGGGTTGAGTAAACGAGTCTGCAAAAAGAATCAGTTCTTCTAACTAGCACACATTAAGCAGACATAAAGAATTTACCAATGAAAATTGTGGACTAAGTATGTATTTAATAACTCCCTGATGTTGCTGCAGAGACTCCTCCTTTGAAGAGCTCAGTGGGGTTTTGAATGTAGGGGAGCTCTTTATCCCCATGCAAAATATTTTTTAAAAAGGAAAAGTTTTTACATTTATTTTTAACCTAAGCAGTACCCCCATGTTTCCAGTTTTAAAAGAACTCCTAAAAGCTTTAGCTAGGAAAATGCAGAGCAAAAGAAACTAAATAAAGCAAGTCTAGACTTAAAATTGTATCAGAAACATATGGGAGTTCTTCGAGCCTTTGCCTTTTGAGAAGTCCTATCGCTCCCCACACGGAGTGCACAAAATGTGCTTTCAGTACAGCATGGCTGTAATTACCATGGGAGGCCCTGCTCGAAGATGGCTTCTCACAGCACAGCCAGAGGACTTTTATTTAAATAAAAGGCTTTCATTTCCACTTACATTTGACATTCTTGCTTGCTTGTGACCACCAGAGAACACTTATGGAAGGCATGCACAGAACTGTATTTTACAATACATTCTATAGATCTGAAGCTGTGAACAAAAGTCCATTATTCTCTCCTTTTTCCATCATCTTGGTTTCCCTATAACACAGCCCTCTCGGAGTACCCTGATACCTGACATGGTCTCTGTGGAATTTCACAAGAAATACTTAAAATCTCTAAGCAGCTTTAAGACTGACTGCAGGCAAATTTGTTTTAGGTGACAGAACAAACCTGAATGTGAGGCACAGAGTAAGAGGATAAAAAAGTGACTGACTGCAGGTGAGGAATAAATCTGGTTTCCTGTTAGGGTGATTATTTAGAGAGACTAAGTATCTTGGTCTTGAGATAGTTATAATGCTTTGATTGCTTTAATTTTTATACTGTTTCTCTGGTTTTCTCTGTTTCAGTAAGATCCTGAGAGACTCACACCCTCTATTCTTTCTGGTTCTTGTATCAACCTAACTTTTATGCAGTATCTCTTCATCTCCATTAGCCTTAGGATTTGGAGGACAATCCAAACCAGAAGGGAAACTACTGGACCCATCGTGGTTGAAAGACAGAGGCAAGACATAGTTTGTAGACCTAATTAGTCTTCAGTCTGTGTGTTCTTAAACTCTTTCCATCCTACAGCAGATGCGGCATGGCTACTGAAGAGTCTCCCAAACATCAACTCGGGAGCAAGGATCTGGAGTGGAAGTGAGAAAGGCAAGGGGAGGAAGGGCACTTGATCCTAGTGACACAGGTCGTAACAAAGCAGGAAAAACAGAAAAAGGATGATGACATTAGGAGGAGTAAAGCAGGAATCACGGACAAGGATTGAGGAGATGATGATTGCGGGGAAAATGAGAAACCGCACTCGGTGGTGATGAAAGGAAGTAATAGCTGGGGAATATCTGCCTGAGACGGTTCCTTATCCCAGTGTAATGGTCCGAGAGAGTGAAAATTTCTCAGATTTGTTTCTGTACTGGAAAATGTAATTTTGTTAAACACAAAATGTCTGTAGTAAGCATTGCCCACAGGATCAATATTGTCGGGCAAATCGGGAAGGGAATCCCTCAGGCACAGAGCACAGCTTTTGAGGGTGCCTGGTAGTTCTGAGCAGTTCTCCAGCTGAACTCGTGTCAGGCTCTACAAATGCATAGAGGGCGTGCTGAGACTGTACGGCCAGGCACTGCCTTGGCTGTCCCTACAGCTGAACCCCACAACTGCAAATGACCCAGCTGCACAATGCTCTCTCAGTGGAAGAATTTTTTTGTTCAGTATAAGCAAGTTAAGCAAGCGTTAGATTATGCTGTTTTATCAGATATCTATTTAAGTGAAAGAAGCAAAAAAATAAGAGTGAATGGGAAGAATGTGTCCTTCCACTGGCCACCACTACATGCAGCAATATAAATCTCCATTAATTCAAAGGCTTACACTGTTTGAAAACACTAGGGTTAGTGAGGTTCCACTGTGTGTGATTTAACTTATTACAGATACTTCTTTCAGAGGCAAAGTGGTCCAAAATATTATGTTCCAGCAGAATAATTTATTATCTACAACTCAAGCTATGTTTTCTATATGACCATCATAAATTAACATCCATCACACACACAAACAAATATATTGTATGTTTATGTGAATACTGCATTTTCAAATTAGTCATTTCAGGGAATTAATGTGTCATATGAAAAGCTCAGCTTGAATAAACATAAAATTAATTCAACGGAGCAACCAAGACAGACTATTATTCTTAAGAAAATGTGTGTTCTTGTTTGCCCTTCAGCAGGGAACATGTCAAATAAGCAAGTGTGCAACACATCTGTGGAAGACTGTCCTGACCTTTCAGAAACCTTAGGTCACGATGGTCCAGAGGGTCAAAACTGCCCGTGAAGAAGACAAAGTTGGGTGTGCTGAGTGATAACATTCAGAATGCTGTTCTGTCCACAGAAGAAAACAGAAAGGCCACAAAATGAGCATGAAGAACATCTGATCTTTTCATTGTAGCTCAAGACTTGTGCACTGCTCTGTGTGTAGCTGCACTGTTTGGCATCAGTGTGAATCATGTACCCCACTTTTGAACACCACATCTACTTCTGCCTTCTCTGTTCTTCTTACTCAGTTTTGACCTTCCTCTGCCCATTTGCCTCTCTCCTCTTTACTTACCTTGGTGCAAGAAGGGGAGCAAATGTCCTGGTTGTCACCTCCAACTGGAGTTTCACCTCTTCTTGTCCATGATGCCAACTAATGGGATTACCAGTGTCACTGTTGTTAATGGAGCCATGGAGTGCCCTCATTCACTACTGATCCAATACAGCTCGCAGGGGACAGGAGAGTTTCAAAACAGCCTTTCAAGATGCCTGCAGGTGCAGGAAGTTCAAATCATCACTGTTTTTCTCTGTTTACTCTCAGATGTTTTCTCTTCTAGCACAAGGCAGGCTAGAAATGCTCTGCTATTCGCCCACTCTTTAGACAAGGCAGAAATTCCCTACTGAACCGTAGCTCTAATCCTGCAGTGCCTTCATGGAAGCTGTTATTAAACCATAATGAAACTAAGTAATTTCTTGGGACAAAACACATCTTCAGGTTCCTGTATTTCTGTCAAACAACTGCTGTTGTTTGATTCTACTTTCTTTTCCCAAGTAGAGAGATGTTAAAAATAAAACCACTTCCTTCTACTAACAGTATCTTGAGAGAGAAAATTCTAAGGAAGAAAAAAAAACCCAAACCAAACGCAGATTTTTGCCGAAATTCATGGAGTGCATCAGCTGACACTCCTACTATCTTTGAGGACTGCACTTGCAACATTATCTTTATTCCAGAATCACTTCCTTTGATGCTTTTCAAGTTCCTTGTTTTTCTGTCTTCCTCCCACTTGCATCATTTTTACTTACCCTTTCCCATCACATAGGTCCAGACTACACTAAGAGTAATTAAATCCATTTCTCTGCTGATCCTCTTTGCTGAACTTTTAAAGTGACTTGCAACAATCCCAACTGAATGTCACTTCATTTTAAAAACAATTTTATGTTGAGTAAGGCAGGAGCAAGCAGCTCAGGAACAATACTCAAGATGACTACAACTACCTGAGATGCAATAAATAAGATCAAACCTAAACCCTATGTAGAACAAGTGATTCTTCAGATACTTTTGTTCAACTGCCATAGTATACTGCCCATCAGAAAATTCCTAGACCACTGAAGATGTGGACAGTCTGCCTGTGGCTGATAAAAGGAGATACTGAGAGAAGTTAAGAGTCAGTGGCAGCAGACATGGTACCTAGGCTGCAATGTTTGGCATCCTATGAACTTTATTTTTCTCGATCTTTGGCACAGTCATCTGGAGGAGAGGAATATAAAGGAAGGCAGGAACAAAATCCTACTGCCAGTCTAAAAGCCATCCTTTTAGGGGTAGCAATCACTGAAGCTCCTGGAGCAGAAGTGAAGACCCTCCTGTATCTCTCATGGCATTACAGTTCAGGCAGCTGAAGAATCAATTCTGTGCAAATGCCATTCCAAATTTCTCCTAAGATCAGTGTTGCAGAATTGAAACCACAAGACTTGCTGTATGTTGTAAACTTACAACCTGCTGTGGCCTGCTTTCTGGCCAAGCCCTCCAACACTTATCCTCACGCAAGAATGCTCCTTCTTTCAGTGCTTCTGTTGTCCCTATTCATTGCAGGGGGGTTGGACCAGATGAACTTTAAAGGTCCCTTTCAAACCAAACTATTCTGTGATTCTAGTCCTTGGTTCTATTCCATGATCAAAGTCGCAAGATGAGCCCAGGTTTGCACCTGGCAGTGTGACTGCTCCAGGCAGTGTAGCTCATGTTTCTGATGGGTGCCACAGCCACCAGGCTGCTGTTAAGAAAGATTGCCAAATACTGCGTTCTATGGCTTTATGAAAAACTTTAAAAGACAGAAATGCAAGGTGACAGATTTACAAAGGTGGCAGAGAAGGGAAGGGATAAGTTGGAAAGAAACCAAGACAAGATGGTGAGAAGGAAAGGAAGGAATACATGGGGAAGGGAGACATATGTACCAGGCAAGAAACCAAGTGAAAGGAGGAGGTGAAAGAGGAAGCAAACAGGATGGTCAAGAAAGGGACAGAGAGGGGAAGGCTGAGAAAAAAGGGAAAATAGTGAAAAAGGAGCCAGTGGAGGAAGGGAAAATGCACAGCTTCTTTCTAAGAGATAAGAGAAAATAAATGGAGTCTGCTGCTGCTTGAAGCAGCCAGCAGCAGAAGTAACATATTACTGGGTATGCATTTCAACAAGAAATGTACATTAGACGGGTAACAAATTACACAGGGCTGTCTTCCCTCTGGGCAGAAATCACAGAAAGAAAAACTGATATTCTCATAAGTCTTGTGATTTTGGGGTCCTTGAACAGGCAGAGCTGGAAACATACTGACTACAGAAGGGCAGCATCTGCCCCTGTGAGGGGCTCTGGCTTTGCCCATGTAGCTGTATATTCTTTTGATCACAGACATGAGATACAGAATTAAATTCAATTATTTTTTGGCTTTCTTTTCTGCTGAGGTTCAGCAGGATTTTGAAACCCATCCATATAACACTTTTGTCTCTTTGATTGCATGAAACAATCCCAATTGTAGACTATACTTTTTGAATATAACTTTTGCTAAAGACCCATTCAAGGAGGACACATGGATGCTGGACAAAGAGCTGTGCTCTCCTGCCTGGGTGTTTAGATTAAGATCATCTAAGTCAGCATGAAAACACTCTAAGGTGGGCACTCATTCATCCTGCCAGAAGAATTTGGTGCAATGGCTAGTTGATTACAATTTATATTCCATTAAAAAATACAGTAGTAAGCTTTTAAGGCTGCAAGGTCAAACTTTCAGAAGAAAGAAGATTCCCAGGCTCAGGCAGGATAACCCTTCTGGCCTTATATGCCTATGCGCTGTGACAGATTTTATTCAGAGGATTATATGCAATTTTTGCACGGAATACCCTTACCATTCAATGCACGGGCTTAGACATTTCATTAAATCTCTTCAAAGAACTTTAATCCATAAAAATCCATCACAGAAAACTTCGTGAATGGTTGATATTTGGCAATCAAAGAGTGTGAGCCTGTGGGCTGGGAGACGTCAGGCAGTAATGCTTTCTGCAGTGCTCCTGACTTTGCCTGAAAATTTCTAATTGCAATTACTGTCAGGTCAAAGTACCTTTTTGTGCCAGTTTGGCAGAAATATGTAATGATGGCTTACAATGTAGGTTAGCTACCAACACAGCAGGTCATGGAATTAGCCTTGGTGGCATAACAAAGGGGAACTGCAGAGCTGCCACCAGCCCTTCTCTGCTGGCTGGCTGGCTGTGGGTTGAACTAAATTGTAGGGACAGTATGTGAGCAGCTCAACATGATTTCTCTCCCCACGACTTGCCTCGCATGTAAAGACCAGACCCAGCATGCCTGGGGGTCACACATGTGCTCCAGGGTTTCACATCCTGTGGGGTCGCATTTGTTTCAGTGACAAAGTGAGTAACCATCTCCAGTCCTTTGTTGGGAAAGCCTTCATGAATCCACAGTAGCACTGCAGAGCAGGACACAGGGAGAAAAGGGGAGCACCCTCCCACCCCCACAAACACCATGGGCTCTGCTGCCAGGAGAAAAAAACACTTCCAATTCAATTGTTTTCCCTGTGGCAAAGCTGAGATTCCTGTTCAGGACTTATAAAAGCTATAAATCAAAGCATCTATAGAACTTATACTGGTCAAGATCAGGCTTTCCACACAGGCAGGCAGACTCACATTGTGGTAAGCTATAATGGTTCTAGTGCCTGCCTAAAGTCGTCTTACCAAAGCAAGCACACAGCTGCATTTTCTTTCAAAATACTACTGCAGCCTTTTAAAAGAGAGGGGGAATAATCTAGATTCTGGCAGGGGGAGTATTTCACAAATCATATATGCTTTGGCATCAAGCCCTTAAAGCCAGGGGCCTTTACTCACAGGCTTTGCTGGGAGAGATCCACCCACCTCAAGTGGGATTAATTAAAAGAGGCATGTATCATGCAAATAGTTTCTGTTTCCTTACAGAAATATTCAGAGCACATAACCCAAACCAGCTTTAGAATCAGAGCAAAGCAGGGAAGAAAATTATTTCCTGCTCTCCTAACTCTTTTCCTTTCCCTGTACATTAAGGGAGGAACAGTGAGAAAATGCCAAGAGCTCACCATTTCTGTACAATTCCTGTGATTAAATGCTAATAGGGGAGAATAAAAAAATGGTGTTTTCAAAGACAGGGGCTGTATCTCACTATAAGGTGCCAAATTTTCCACACCAAATGTGTGCTGATCTGCTTATTGGACAAGGACAGTCCAAGTCTTACCCCTGAAAATGATCTTTTTATCTTAAGGCAGAACAGGAGAAAATGGAAACCTTATATTTCTTCAGCATGTTAGGATTTTGAGCTCCATGTGACAATGATAGGGGCTGCAACAGAAAGTTCCTTTGGAAAGTAACTTTAAAAATACTACTTTCTTCTCAGGAAGCTGAACTATTTCCCTAGATAAGAGAGATCCCAACACTTCAAGGAATCAGTGCAGAAAATGGTGGTGGAACGGTCAGAGCACAGAGCCCCAGTTCAAAAAGAAGTCACAGAAAAAGCTCAGGTTTCCACAAGAACCCTTCCTCAAAACTCTTTTTTTTTTTCCTCTTTCAATATCTCAGACCCATTTTCTGACTCAATTTCCTATGATCCTGCAAAGGCTGTTATTAAAACCAGACCAAGCGTAGCTGAAATTCCAGGGCTCAAAAGAAACATTTAATAGGCGCAGGAGCTGGCCACACTGTCCCCCTCAGGTGATTTCCCCTGCAGCCCCTTCCCTGGGATTTCCTCCCTTGCAGTTTAGTCAGCAGGAGAAACCTGAAGTTTCAGCAGAATGGCAAACCCTTCCTTCATTCTTTAGCAGCTGAGATTTTTTATGTCTGAGGCTTTCATAGTTCTAAAAAAGAGAACTAGGATCCAGTCCAGAAGATGTGTATTGCAGATTATATTTTCCACAAAAATGTCAGGCAGTCTCACATTCAGTTCTGTATCCAGCTACAGTATTTTAAAATCACTGACCTCCTTTATCCGCCACTGCTTTTCATGCCCCCAGTGGCAGTCCCGAACTGAGTCGTTCCCAGGCTGCTTACCCACGTGTCTTTTGAGCGCTAGAAAATTCCTTTCTGGTCTCCATCCCACCTATCACTTTGGCATGAAAAAGATGATCATCAGACATGCCCTTGGCAAGTCACCTCAGGAAAGCAGTGTCCATGCACAACCACAGCTGGGCAGAGTGAAGGAGACATGCTGCTTTGCAGGGCGAGGGGAGAGGAGCCATGGTTCTCTCTGGCAGCACAGCTGGCAAAACACTGCACCTTGTCCCTGGATCTCAGCTCTGATTTGTCCTCTGATGGCACAGAGGAAACAGCAGGGCCAGTGTCCTTTGGCTCAGCCCCAGGCTCAGGGGATGATCCTTGGGCTTCTTCCCTTCCAGTGCAAAGTTTAGAAAGCCAATTCCAGGTTTCTCCCCAGTGGTCCCTACTGCAAGCTGCTGGATATCCACTAAGGTGAAAGAATGTTTCATGGTTGGGCATCGATGCAACAACACCCTTTTCATAGCAAATATATAAAAATACTTCATTCCTTTGATATACCTCATTTATTTATGCTTTTTATTATAAAGGGTGATTATATTAGAAACACTGAGCCTCAAATTTAAGTTACTGACAAGTACGACAGATCTCACCTATTTAAAAGAAAGTTCTCCTCCAAAGCTTCTCTTCTCAATTACCATTTTTAAAATTGAAAATGTGCACATTTTATTTTTGTTCCTATTTAACTGGTTCTTTTTTCCCAAACTGTGAGTACTTTCAATGTAACAGTTAATTTATCAAAAATGGAGAAACCCCTTTGTTCCAACATTGACTTATCTGCCCACGCCTCTCATAATTTAGAAAGTTAATGAATCCCTCAGAATCTGAGGTTTATATATATATATATATATATGTAAGTGATTATGTGTATTACATCATTGTGAAAATAAACATTAAGGACATTTTATTCATATAACCTATATAAAAAAGCAGTTAATGCATAGAAAATTATACAATATGCAAAGCTACTTTAATAGGTCCTGATAAATGCAAAGCCCTGGGAACAATGGACTAAAGATAACCTTGTTTCTTAACTAATTGCTTTGTACCATATGATCTACTCTTTTAGACAGCTATGGACTCTCTTCAAATGGCTGTAAATTACTGGCTTTGCAGGACAAGAATTAGACTCCTACCAGTTTGTTCCACTGGTTCTACAAGAATTACTTCTTGTTCTCTCCCAGAAGAGCCCTTACTTCCTCTGGTGAGGATTCAGAATGGCAGAAGTGAAGAGCTGTACCCCTGCCCCTCTTCTGGTGGGGGTAGGTGACCTCTCTCTCTCTGAGCCCCTGTATGGGTACAACACAACCAGAATTGGGGTTCTTAATGTAAGCAAATCAGTGTCTTCCAACTGACTGACTAGAATTTTTTTAAATGAAAAATCTTCCTATCTTTCCGAACAGGGTATGTGCTCAAAATTGGTTCCATAAAACACCTTTGACTGCAGGGAATGCCCAGTTTTACTTTGCTACAAGACTTTCTCAGCAACAGCGCTTGACTTCCCTCCACAGTGCAGAGTCTGTCTGTTATGCCAGAGGGAGAGAACCATGCCACCACCAGGAATACCAAACTTCTTACCTTGGGACACTGGGAGGAGCCCGGCTTGGCCGAGAGGGAACCTGGGGAGGTCCTCCATGGGCTTCACCACTGGGAAATGGAGGCAGTGGTCCTGGGCGGAAAGGGACTGGGGGAGCCCCTGACTGAGGGCCTGGAGATGGGATTGCAGGAGCAGGTCCTCGGCCAGATAAAGGTCTGGTTGGGGGATTGTTTAATGTAGGTCTCCTTGGAGTTGAAGGACTTGGAGGAGGTGATCTAGTGAAATATCAGAGATTTTAAAAGTTCAGTAAGGTGGGGGTTTGGGTTTTGGGTTTTGTTTGATGTATTTTATTTTACTTTACTTCAAACAAAAGTTAAAACCTATGATAGATGTTTCTTCTGGCATTTTCCTTTGCTGTCAGTGTCAGAGGATCACATACAATTAAATCTCAAGTGTTTGCCACTGACAACATACAAGCAAAGAGGTAAATATAATGGATTTTATTAATCAAGTCCTAATATTGTTTAGTTAAGTGGAATTTCTAGGACATGGAGCCTGAGATGTTGAATTATTATAACAGCTTGCAAAAGGAGGCCAAGTGGATACACAGCTGGGGTCACAGCTGCTATTTGAAGCATCAGACAAGCTGGATGGTCTTTTGCAAGGCAAATATCCTGTCTGGTGCTCACATAAACATATCCACAGTATATGTATATAGGGGAAAATGTTTTGATTTTCCTCACAGATGTCATTGAAGACCTGGAGGAGCATCTTCCCAAAAAGACAGGCAGGGAGGGAGCTCCTGATGCTGACTACATCTGCCTGTACTGAATTTCACGGCAATCCAGATCTGAGGCTCCTCACCTGCGTGCCTGCTGGAGCCATGAGTCATCGACAGGAGGGGGAGCAGGGGTTGAGACAGTGCTCGTGCTGATGTCCCCAATGATGGCCAGGGCCTCCTTCAGGGCCTGGTACATGCGCAGGGTCTCGTCCCTCCGCTGCGCCTGCTCAGCTGACTCCTCCATCAGAGTGTTTTGGTCCTCAGAAGAATACAAGTGAGCCAGGAGCTCTGCATTGATAAATTCTTTTACCTATTTCATCAGACAAAAACAAAAAAATCCAAACCATGAAAGAAATAAACAAAAATCTCTACAGCAAATAGAACACTGAAAAAATTCAGGGGGAGATCTATGGAAGCAGGAGACTTAATCAGTTTCTCTTACTACCTTACACCTGTTCTAGTGGTCAGGCAATTCCACATCTCTGAGGTAACACCTCTGCTTACAGTTCATTTCAAACAGGCTTCCCAACAGCTCTCAGGAGCCAGCTGGCATTTTGGGCCATTTCTAAATGGATGACTGAGAAGTAAATGGCAGTACCATCAGATATAAATTCCCCATGGAATGGGAATTTTCAGACTTTATGACATACCTGTCAATTATTTTCTTAGCAACAATTTACCCTACTGTAGGCAGCATCTTTCATTTCCAGCAAATCTGTCAGATTCCCAATAACCCATCCATACACATTCAAACTAAAGGGAGAAGTCTCCAAGTAATCTAATTTACTATATTGATTTCCTGCTATGCCTGCCCTGGTTATGGAAACCTGGGCCACATTAACAGACATAAAAAGCTAGAGGTACTCTGATTAAATAAGACTGTGGTAAATAGACCAACTGCTGACCTACTAAATCCTTGCATTTGAGACATTCATTGCTGTTCTGATCTATTTCTCATCTGGCACTTTGCTCCATGAAGCTGTTTTGAGCTGGAGATACTGACGATAATACATTCCCAGGATTCTGCTTACATAAACCTGAGCTCTGTCTGCACATGGATTTGTGCTGGTTTTGTGATTTAAACCCTGACAGCAAGACTAAGGCAATGTTTGTGTTCAGACAAAGTCAGTGAGAGCAGTCAGACAAGCAGAGGCATAGGACCCTTTCTGGTCACCAGAAATGAGAAGGCAGCCAGGACAGAGGGAAACAAAACCATATTGCCTGGGCTTGGCTGTCATTTCCCATTCACGTATAACAGGAGATGCACAAATTCTTAGCAAAGCCTGCAAAAATTTTCCATGAGTTTCATGCTGTTTTCCAGTAGATGGTACTGATCAAGAGCCAGAGTACACTACTTTCCTCATGACTGCCAAAAACTCCACATTAAAAACAGATATCATAGTTAAACAGCATCATATTCTGCTCGATGAAATGAGCATTTTAATGGCATCACTTCAAAAAAAGAAGAAGTCCTAAAATTAGATTAAGGCCAGAGCTGATTGTAAAAGCATTGTTAAACCACAAATATCTGTTTGAAAAAAATCAGCCTGTGACAATTATCATGAGAGGTCCCTGTCTGTCACTGGCAGGGGATTTGAATAAATCCCTGATTGAACTAGTTTGGAAAGGGAAGACTGCTGTGTTAAGGATGGTTCTTGGATCAGCCTCCTGCCCTCCTGTGCGGTACTAGACAGAGGAAGATCTTCCACAAGAGCCACTTTCTCCAGCTTGGAAATGGAAGGGAAAGTGATGCTTACTCACACATTTGCTCCTTTCTGGAAAGCAGACTCACACAATTGTTTTAAAACATTTTTTTTCACAGACATCAGGCCTGCAGTCAAAGCTGAACCATAGCAAGCATCCAAAAGACCAGTGCCCCAAACCTGCCCTGTCACTCTGAAATGGGGCAAGGTCAGCTTGGAACCTCATCAGCAGGAAGACAACATATGTCACTGCCTCAAATGCAGTGACAACCCATTCCTTAACTTTCAGTTTGGCAGTAACAAATCCTTTGGAGTTTTTCCACTTGGCTGAGATCACTATCAGCACTGTTTATGGAGCATACGCTGACTACTATTAAGATCATGCCTCTTGTATAATCCAGAATACCAAGGCACCATGAAATACAGATTCATATACGTGTGTTTTGTTTGGCCATTTTGAATTGGTAATGGTAAGTCAATACAATTCTGTGTGGTAAATATATTTTCTTTTAAGGTAATCAACATCCACTCTAGGGGAAGAACAAGGGATGCACTTGGAATACAGTAATCTAGGCTTAGGCCCCAAAATATGCTCTGGGACAGCATCTAATTATTTTCTGTACACTGAGTTTGAATCTGATACTTTCCTTGAATTTTAAGTACTTGTTTACAGGCCCACAAAGTGGAAAGGAAGTTCTAGGAAAACTTGGGAGGTTGCAATTGTCATGGAAACAAATTCCTTGGGATCTATGTGTTTCCAGAGTTTTGGAGGCAACATGATGGGGCAGCAGAAAATACAGAATATGCTCATTAAGGGGGAGGGAGGGTATTTTCACTTAACTCTTGGTGGATGGGTTGGACTTCTGAAGACTCCAAGGAACACACACACATAAAAGGATTTACCTTCCATCATAGCTCAACTCTTTTCCAGGTCTTTGCACAACCTTTTGGCAGGACTCAGGACTCCTAATTCAACCTTTTCTTTCTTTTTTTAATAGCCCTGATTTTTTAAAATTGCTATTTTAGCTATTGCTTTCAATGTGGTATTTTACTGCCTATGCTGTACAGAAACAAATTCATTAATGCTTGTAATGCCACTCTTCGCAGTTCTTTAAAATGTTTTGATTCTTTGCCACAGATTTAAATTCTAGGATGGAGGTGTAGACCTTAGCTCACTAGGAAGCCCAAATGCAGCTTGGGAGTATGAGGTCAACTGAAAGGTAGCTCATATTTGAAGTGTGTGGTTTCTGTGTGCCATAGCCAGCCAGCATGGCAGGCTTTATCAATGTCACTAGCAGCTGATGAGACTGAAAATACAAAATCTTACATTAATCTGCTTCTGAGGGATGCACACACTTCAGAGACCCCTGAACAATTCCATATGAGGAGGTGAGTGGCAGAAAATTTATTGTAAGCTTTCAAGCAACTGCTCACTGAGCTCTGCTGTATGAAATGAAAGCTAAACCCCAGCCTTTCCAATGGCACTGGAGATAGGCTAAGGCAAAGCAGCAAGTTGCTAGCAATGATCTGGAAAGAGCAGTGAGAACACACACTCAACTTATGAAGTCTAGAGCATGGTTGATTTCCAGAAAAAAGGGCAGTTCCACTCTTCCCATGTCTTTTGGAAAAACTCACCCATAACTAGAGCCTTATGTAGATCCTGACTCCCCTAAACCCAAAGAAGTTAATGAAAAATCTCTTGCCCTCATGCAAAAATTCTGCTCATATTAAATGTACCAGGAAATCCCACTGAAATTTCCTGTCCAACCACCTAACTCTTAAGTGCAACACCAATTCCACATGGCTAATGAAATCCATCAGATGAAGGCTAGAGGTGGTTCTAAGTCAAAACTAAATGCTACCTTCTAATGACATTTGCCTCACAGCATATTGCACTTGTAAAGACTGATTGGTTTGATGACCTCTCAGAAACGGTGCTGTTCAGAACTAGCAGGAGCTGTGCTCCCCATTAGTAATTTATATGGCACCAGTGGCTCTAATATTAAGCTTAGTATTCAACAAGGTCCATTCAGAACTCTGCCAGGATGTGAACACTGAGATCCCACTGCAGTGGAAAAACGACAGTATCTCAAAGCCATTTTTTTAACAAAATAATCTTAAGATCTAAGAAAGATACACACAATAAATCAACCAACCACATCTGCTTATCTAAACAACAGTGTCCAAGACTTCTAGATTTATTCCTGGAAAATGGTAACCTGAAAATATAAAGAAACCCAAACAAAATAAGAACTGCTTTATGAATCCATGACAAAGGCCTGTAGATTGAAAATCAAGGAAGCACAACTCTGCTCTGTTGCTCTCACAGGCTGCCCAGATGGAGCTCTCAATTCCTTTTCCTATTATATCGAAAGCAAAACATCAAATAAAAACCATAACAAAATCACCCCCACCTTGATTTACCTTTAAATAATAACTTATGTTCTGATTAAAATGCAAACTAATTCAGTCTTTAGGATTGTGGGGTCAGCACTTAAGGCAGTATGCCAGCCTTTGAGAGGGCTGCAGAACTTCCAAGTACTATGGAATACTGGAATATTTTGTCTAAGAGTGTGACATTTATTCTCTTTAGTACCTGCTGTTGCTGCTGTATTCAAGAGGTGTGTTTGAGAGTAAGAGATTCGACAGACATGCTGAACTAATTTAGAACCCTGGCTGCTACTTACGTTATTGATCATAAGATGCATGATTGTTTTCGGTATCAAATCTCGGATACATTTGTTAATAATAGACATGTAGGAGTCCACAAGATTTCGAATTGTCTCCACCTGTCTCTCCAGCTGGGGGTCCATTGAAAAATTATCTGCTTGGCCATTTTCTTCAGTTTCAGTCTACACAGAAGAAAAAAAAAAAGTTAAGGCTTTCAGATTGCAGTAAACTGGAAATACATTGAGGGAAAAAAACCTGGACTTAAACTGTAGTAATCCAGCAATATAACTTGTAAAAAGACTATTCACAGGCTAAAATATGAAGTCTTGGCCTGTTTAACATTAGTGTTCAGTATCATGAAATTTGGACCTTTAAAGTTTAATGCCATATGAGACCTTTTGCACAAAGTACATTATATATTTCCATACAAATTTGTAATTTTATATTAAAGAAAGATTTCAGACAAAGACCCACAATGGTAAATGTCACACCAAGAAATTATCTCAGATCACTTACTTCAATATTTATTATCAAATCTTTTACCATTGACCCATGCAAAAAAGCAGCACCACAATCCTGGATTTTGAATTTTACCCTTCTGTGGGTAAACCCCACCCTTGCTACTTAAGGCTGACTCATTTGTGACAAATTTTGCAGTTCAGTCTCAGATTTGTTAGATGTGAATAACACCTATATAAACAAAGGGTTTTTGAAAGATAACAGCAAAAGCATCAGCACTTCCAGTGCTCAAGGCTGGATTATATATTAGAGGTCTCTTTTTCATTGGACGGAAGAAAACTTTGTATGTGAACAGCTGGCCTAATTAAATACCAGGAACTTTAACTGGAAGCTAAAAGGCCTATACTTTGCTTCAGTCTGGCCTGTATAAATATAAGAAAACAAACAAAACAAAAAGAGTAATCTTTTGGTGAAAATCAAACTGCTGTCTGAGGCTCAAAGATGCCAAAAGAATGGAATTTCTATCCAGAAAGTACAAAGAACAATGCTCCCCAAACTCTGATATATAATACTTCTCCCTGAAAACAACTGCCAGAGCATTATTAGCATGACTATAAAATCTAAATCTGTTCTGTGGGTACCTAGAAGCAGAAAATTATAGAATCACAGAGCCGTTTGGGTTGGAAGGGGTCTTACAACTCATCTTGTTCCAACTCCCCTTCCAGGCAGGGACACCTCCCACCAGACCAGGTTGCTCAATGCCCCATCCAACCTGGCCTTGAACATGAAGAACACAAAGAAACAGAAAGCACTTGCAAAACCTGAATAAGTCAATAAGGAGAACGAGTTATGTATCAACCAGAGCCCTGCCAGCACAGCTCCATTTACAACAGAGCTTTTAGCTAAAATTGGCACATCACTGGTGCTTTAAAGATTTCTGGAGCAGTTGAGATCAGTATCAAACCCACTGGTGAAAGGCCATTAGTGTTAAATAGCCAAACATGTCACCAAAGAGGCTTCTCCCTGCATGAAATTCCTTACTGGGCTAAGAAGGGATTCCTAGTTACATGTCCTAGTGCAGGGTCTGCTTCTGCCCACACACAGCATTGGCAGGTAGACCTTTTAAACTCCAGCTTGGTCAGTCCAGTCTAAACGAAATGGAGTGTTTGTGATGTGTTAAGTTATAGTTTTGTTAAGAAATAAGACCCAGTGTACCATTTAGAAACAAACCTAAGTGTTTGTAAAAGAACTTTCAAAAGTACACATGAATTATGGGGAAAGCAGCTAATCTTTAAAAATAATTAGCAGTGCTTCCTAAAAACCTTGTGACTGTGGAGGACACTGAAATAGCTTGATGAACACAGGGTTTTCAGTGTTGTAACACTGGTAGACACTACCTTATAAACCTTAATCTTTTTGTTAATAAACTGCATATACCAAAAAGTCACAGTGCGAAGATTAAGTATTTTCCTTAGCCTCCATGTCTGAAGAAAACGTAATTGTAATTTTCCCTGTGAAATACTAAATAAATAGAAAATCATACATCTATCATATATCTGCAGATTTTAGCCATGTAACCGCAGACCAAAAATGCCCCCTTCCCAGTTCCCCTGTATTTGACATCTATTCTCTTTCTTTTCTTCTTTGCTGTCTATATAAAGTGCAGTTGTATTTTTTTCCTTTTTTTTTTTTTTCACTGTTTAAATTACAGATTGCAGTAAGATTCGTAACTGGCTAAACAGCAAAGTGACAGATGTTTATCATTATCCTCATCAAGAGAATGTAAAGTAAAAATAGTAATTTGTCTCTGATCTTTAAGGCAAAGGGTAATAGTCTCTTGTTTGAAACTGTAGCAGAGCTGACTTCATACTGTTGATTTATTTTCTCTGAAATCAAAAAAGATCAATCTTTCATGACTTTACTGTAATTTATTATGAAAGCTTCTGGCCATAATATTCCTAATGATTTGATGTCTAAACTGAAGGCTTTTCATGCCAGAAACCATCTTGTTTGCATCGCATCATGCAGATGGAAATCAGCTTCCAGCAGATTTCTGTGCCCTACAGGACACCAACAAGCATTAGAAAGCTTTCTTTGCTAAGCTGCCTCTGCTCTGTGCCATCAGCAGCAGCCAGAAATAAGGTTGCCTGGTAAAGCTGGGCATCACAAGTGATAGAGATGCCCTTTTCCACCTCCAGGCCATTCTTTCACCACAGTCCTTTTCTCTCTGAGCCTCACAGTGACTCCAGCTTCAGTACAAGTCACCCCTCAGCCCAAGCCCCTTCCACTCTTTCTTGCAGAAAGGCTCCTGTGATGAAAGTCTGCTGCAATGAGTAAATCCAGAGCAGAACATGTGAGCAAACCCGCACAGCACTCTGACCACTGCTGAACAGAATGGCCGAGCTGAGCAGAAAAGGAGAATGAAGAAGGTGGAAACAGGTTTCCAACCGCCAAGGCAGCCCTGGTCCTTTCAGTGCTCCTCATCCCTGAGCCAGAACTCACTAGTTCTAACACCAAGTGTTAAGTAACAGCATATGAATCTGGACTAAGTTTTTAGTCAGTTGACTCTTGCTTAATACTGCTATTAATTGTTGACAGGACTGCAATATTACTACTTCAAACAAACACAACTGCAATTACTTTAGGGAGTTCTGTAAACCTCCAGCAGAGAAACTAAGGAAGAAGCTAGAGTGCTAAAAAACAGGTAAAGAAAATTAATTCATCTGTGAAAACTCTAAATCAGAGTACATGATGAAAATATACTAAGGCTACAAAGAAGCAACAGGTGAAAAGAACGCGGGTAAAGAGAAGGTAAGATGGGAGCCAGGATGGTGCTTCCATATACTCTTCCACATATCCACAGAGATCCTTCCTTTCTGCTCTCTGCATTTTAGAAGACTAAAAATATTGATCCCTTGCACTCTGCTGTGGTTCTCACCTGCCTTTCAGAAGCTGCTCTGTGATTCCTGCATGGAAAGGTGCTACTGAAACCCAAGGTACATCACTGCTACTCTGCAACTTCCCTGCATTTAGACACCTTCTATACTAAGAATGTGTTAAGGATTAACTAATGTGTCATACAAGAGCAGACTGAAAACTGCATGTGAAATCCAAACCACTTAAGTTTGTGGGAATTTTGCTGCTGTCTGCAGTGGGAGTAGGATTTCATCTGACACACGCATTTCTACCAGGAAAGTTATCGATCTTCTGAAGATTGTAAACTCACTGCTGCAAGAGGAATGATTTAGTGTGGTACAGGGGGTGTAGGCATGATGAACTGTGTGCAATCCAAAACAAAGGAGTAATACCTTAGAATATCAGGGTAATTTTCCTGATTGTAGAAATCATAAGCAAATTCAAGAATGTCCCAAGGAAACTTAATGAAAAGTGATTCCTTTTGAAAGGAAAACTGGGTCACACACTGAAAACAGTCCTGAGCTGGCCACACAGAGAGAGCAATACTTCTAATTTCCATGATTTCATTACATTCAGGGCAGCTGCCAGCATATTTAACAATGTCTTGTATAACATTCCTGATGTCAGTTCCAAGAAGGAGCATTCGTCTAGCATTTTCATTAGAGAAGTGTATCAACCAATTTTCTGTTGGTTGATACACCAACAATCATACAATCAAAAAGACATTCTTTTAAGAATGACCAAGAAGAAGCAGACTGGAAGGTGACTGACTCAGGGATAAAAATCAGAGCAGCAGCAAAGCAGTTCTCTGTACAGTAAGAAATATGTTCATGGCTGCACTAAGAAATTACTCATTTAAAAGCTGCTTTCAGCTCTTTCATTTACATTTGCAAGTTCATAACAAAAACAACCACCTGAGAATTAATTATTCCATCCAGATTGTACTTATGTTTTAACTCACAGCTGCTGAAAATACATATAAAATCTATTTTATGTATCCCTGTCTAAGTAAGTTTTTTCTTTAATGCACCAACATTCACCAGACTGCAGTTGTCCTAACCCCTCCTGCTTTTTCCTAAATCTTTACAATTGATTCTCTCTTCTTTGCAGTTTGATGCTGGATATATAACTTAGCTAAGATCCTCTCAGCTGTACATAGCGTGCCTTTTGCCAGAGGACTGCTGAAACCACATGATGGCTTCACACAGTGAGGTTTTCTTACTGGAAGGAACAGCAAGTAAATGACAATACATTACTTTTGTGTATTTACAACAAAGCAAGCAGCAGAAAAAGAACACTTCCCGGGTAGCTTGGAAGCTGTCCTTTTCCCTCACAGAGGGTGACTTTGCCACTCTCTTCCATGCTTTCAGCACGTCCTGACTTTGTACTGCTGTTCCCTTTACTGAGCCACCCACAGGCTGCCCCTTTCAGCTGCTCTGCCTTCATTAGCAGCCTTGAACTATGCCTTCATTAGCAGCCTTGAACTGCTCTAAGCAGAGGTTATGATCTGGCTTTCCCTCACATGCAACATCTCTCTCACTTCATAACCCCTAGAAGAATGATACACCCTACTGCAATTTGATTCACAAGTATTTAACTCTCTGGATTAGCTTAAACAATCATTTATTGATTCTTCTCTGTGGTTACAGACATTGCACACTACAGACCATTAGCTAAATCCTCCTACTGAATCCACATATTGCTCCCCAGGTCCCTACATGGCTTTAACCATCCCAAACATTCAGAACCTATGTCAGGCTCTCTCCCCTGCCTTATTCCATAAAGAAGCTGATTTGGAACTGTGAGACTGAGAGGAATGATGTATTACCAGAACTCTAAGAAATCTGGAGTTACATCTCACAGTTCTTAGCAGGTTGATAACTAATCATGGCAAATCAATCCAATCTCCTTTTAGAGCAGGGATTCAGATCTTATGGGTAAGGTATTAACACAGATACCATATATTTCAGACTTCAGTAAAGCTTTCTGACACAATCTCAAGTGACATTTTCATTAATGGAAGTGTGCTCTCCCTGCAGTTACTGGTTGGATGCTCATTTCCATAGAAAAGCTGTCAATGGCTACCTGTCAAACTGGAAAATCATATCAAGGGGACTTTCATATGGGCTGTGTTTTATAATGTGCTTATTAAAGCCTTAATGCTCAGGATGGTGGGTTATAGTCTGGATTTATTACACTTACAGATGAGAAGAAACTGGAAGGGAACACGAACAAGTTAGATGACAGGACCAGAGTTCACAATGACCTAGAGAAACAGTTTCAAAATCTAGATTAATTCATTATGGATAGAAAACTTTTGATTTCACAGATTTTCCTGAGTTGGAAGGGACCCACAAGAATCCTCAAGTCCAACCCCTGGCCTTGCACAGGACACCCTAAGAATCCCACCATGGGGTTCCTTAGGCAGGAATAAATAATTTAAAAACATATAGTGTGAGAATGGCCACTTAAGGAGCAGTTTGGCAGAAAAGGAACTATATCCACAATGCAATATAAACAGAATATTAGTCAGCAATAACTTGCTATTATGAAATCTGTACAAGAATTCTGCATCCAGTGCTGATTATCACACCAGCAGAAATTTAAGGCACATTTTGAGAGTGTTCAGAGGAAGCCACTGAACATGGTTCAGGACTCTGTAAAATATTACCTGAAGGGAAAAGGTAAGATCAGTGGGGACTGAGGAGTTCAAAAGAAATCCCTTGTGGAAGGGTAGACATGAGTGTTTTTGCAGATAGCAAAAGACGTCACATAAATATTTGGAAAGTATGATATGGTAAGAATAGCAAAGCACAGAAATAGATGGATTAGGAGAGCTGCAAATCTCTTCCAAATATTAGAGCAGCATCCCTCAGAAATGACCTAGGTACAGAGACCTTTCCTTGAGGGAAAGAAATAGGCAACCTCTCACGGCCCTTCCATGCAGCGGATGATACTGGGTGCAAAGTGGTGTGAAATTACCCACAACACTGAAACAATAAGAGGGATTTCTGAAAACACACAAAAATATAAAAATGACAGTATCTTCTACGTTTTGTTCTATGCAAAAATCAAGTAAAAAACAAAACCTTGCTGTGAATAACTGTCTCCCCTCAAAGAATCTGCACTCCAATTTCATCATTTGCTGCCATGTACGTCTCTCACACAAAGGACTTTTACATAACCCTCCCTGCAATGCAACTTTTGACTTGGGGCCAACAGCTGCTTCATGCCTTTCAGAACAGACTGCTGGACAAGCAAAAGCAGAAGGAGGCTGGCATAAGGAAAACAGCACCTTTGTTTATAAAACAAATACTATTTTGGAATTTGCAAACTTTTCAGTCGAAGAATTTCCTTGTCATAACAACATATGAAGTGCCCCATATTTATAAGAGCACATTAGAAAAAAAAATCTAGGATATGAGATACTATTGGCATGATATTTGCTATTATTTCAGTGCAGAAGGATGTCACTGGATATTGGGAAGTCACGAGAGCGGTGAGTTACCCTGGCATTCAAGTCATGATGATGATGATGATGACTCAAAGTGTAATGATCAGCCCAGATGATGTTCAGGCTGAAATTTATTGTGGATTTGTTACCAAATGCATGGAACACATTCCCAGAGACAACAGCCTGATCCAGCAGTGGACATTAACTGTGAGGGGAATAGGATCATTTGCTGTAAAGGAGGCAATCAATGGGTGGAGGCATCAGCCGGACATGTGAGGATTAAAGGATTAAAGCTACTGGCTGTGGTATGCAGTCCCCTAAGAACGAAAACAAATACAAATCCCACAGTTTCTACCAGAGATGATGAAAACAGAAAGCAAGAAAATTAGTCATCCATGAGGCTGATCGGGGAAATATTAACAGCCACCACGAAGACTGAAATCACACCTTGCCTCTCACCTCAGTTATTTACCTCCCTTACTTAGCAGTAACCATGGAAGAGAGGGTCACTAACAAAATTTTCCTTATTCCAGCCAAAGTGCACAAGACTGAGCTGAGGGATTCCTTTAGGAATAAGGAATTTTCTTATTTTTGAGATTAAAGTGGGCCAAGTAAGTGCTCAGTGCATGGACAGGGACGGAGTGAAATGCTTTGCCTGAGATTACATGTTTAAAGTATAGCTTATGACTTAATGTGTCTGTGTGTGTAAGAGTTGCACTTTTTTCACCAAAAGCAATCATTTCAGAGGTAGGCACCCAGAATAATGAATTAAAATCGTAATTCTGTTTGAACTGAATCCTGTACTGAACTCCTGTTCCATGGTCCCCCCTCATTTCTTCCAGCTGAATTGGTAACTTCTCGGTACCCTCCAGCCCGGCTGAAATAAGTGTGACTAGAGGAGGGGGAGGAGGAGGGCAGTGCAGATCCATGTGCAGATCCATGTGCATGCCGGGAGGGATGGGCTCAGAGGGGCCTTGCAGTGGGGGAGCTCTGTACAACATCCAGCGCCAGGCTCTATAAATTACAACCTTGTCTTTTACTTTTACTTGATCTAATGCAATGTGTCCCCTATAACTACACTCTTTTCCGTAATTAATGGCTTCTTGGAAAATATTCTGAAATTCTCTCCTGATAAGCACCTAGAAAACTTGATGTTTCCTTTCTGAAACACAAAAGAGGACGTTAAACTGTTTTCACCCCCACATCCCTCGAGCCCTGAGAAGTACCAGATCTGTCTCTGCTGGGCCAGACTAAGCCCTGGTTTACCACAAACTCAATGCAGGACCGACAAATGATCTCCATAGTAAATGATGCAAATAAGAAATGTCAGCATGTTCCAAAATTCCTCACTTAATCTTATTGCCAGTTGTATAGTCTGGATAATCAGTAAATAAATCCCTCTAACTTTGCTCAAATCCTTAGGGGATGAATACACAGAGAGCACTTTCTAATTCATTCTCATTAACCTTCCCAGCTCTAAACAAAGTAATTTCCTACTTTTCTTAGTGTCTGAATTTTCCACTGGCTTCTGCAACACCTGATTTAGCAGCAATGATTTCTCACTTGTGATTTCTCTTTCGAACTGGCATTGTTCTTTTTCCTCACACATATGCTTGCTGGAATAGCACGAATCAGCAAGATTTAAAACCTCCCATTCTCAAGTTTGAAGCCCCTAAAGGGAAATTGCAGTTGTGATGCCAAGGAACACAGTCATACGTTATTTGACTTTTCCTAGGCCAGGCTGACAGCAGAGGGGGAGGAAAGGAGGAAGGAAAGGGGAAGGGAGAGGAAGATGGCATTTTAATAGCACTCACACTGATTTCACACAGTTGGATCACTGTGCTCCGGAGCAGCAGCATTTCTGTTCCCCTTTGCCTCACATTCAGTGAGGACTGCTCAGCCAGGCTCTATGGGAAGGGTTCTCAATCTTTTTTTCCCAGCATGGACCACATCCTAGTACAGAAATCTGTCTTGTTGACACCCCCCTAGCCCACCTTTTATCCTGAATTTTGACAGCCCATTACCAACTCAAGCCTTGCAGGGACCACCCCACCCACATCCCAGATGTGACTAAATGAGCCAACATTCCTGCCAGGACAAGATGGATTATCCCTCCACCTCTTGGCCCAATTCTCATGGTCTCTGTAGTACCCACAGTAATTGCCCATCTGAAAAAAAATAAGTAAGAAAGAGGAATGTATTTAATCTAATTTAGTAAGTGGACAAACAAGAACCACCAGCATCTTACGTTGATAAATCTGCCTTTCCCAGATGTTAGTCATATCCCAAACTTAGCTTGGCCAGAGTTTTCATCAAAACATTTCATCTGGTAATTCAGGTCCTAGGATTCAAAGTTCTCAAATACATTAATGGGTTTTCCATAAGCCTCGGTCAGGCAGAGTGACAGTGGGCTACAAATTCTGGCAGGAACTCTTACCCCAGCAGAGCATCAATGATCACCATATCTATACTCTCCACTTAAGATCCCCTTTAAAGCTGTAAGCAGAAATGTGACCTGCAACATTCCTGTAGCAAAAAAAGCCAGATCAGAGGAGGAATTTGAAAACATTGAGCACTTTACTGAAATGAAACAAATATTTATAAATAAAAGAAAATCATCCATCAAGGAGCATTTTGGATTCATGCCACAAGAAGAGAAATTGAAAATTATTGGATAAAACTATTTTCAGGGTAAGAAATTAATTGTGAGCAACTATGCTGTACATAACATGGCTTCCATTTTGTATAACTATGACAAACCCCTTCTATGTATTCTATAAAAGCAGCAGAAAATGAAAGATTGTTTTTATCCTCCTAAAAAAAAATTATTTAAGAGAAGGTGAGATTTTGCTAAGTTAATACACATGTGTAAGCAACAAACATAAACACTTCATGTTATAAGACCGCATTCTTTTTGGCACAAACCACAATGAAACAATAAAGAGTAAAGCTTAAGCACTTTGACCTCCTCTTTGTGGGGAAGGTAAAGGACATCAGTGATTAGAACTGTGACCATATGGAGTTTACCTTTGCAGTTAAGATTACCTGGTTTTGCTGTTGCCACAAACAATCCTAGCTTGGCACTTCAGTTGGTTATTTCTGCAATATAAATTTTTTATGATCGATGGCATTTTCAGTTCAAAAGGATTTATTGTTTTTCCCCCTTCTGTCACTGATCAGCAGCAAAAGGTAAAGTCAAGGCTCAGTTGAGGTCTCTTATTTTGCAGCTCTTCACAACGATGCCAGGGAAAGCCTGTTCTCGTGGCAGCATGATGAGGAGCAGTAGCTCACACACAATGCTAAGGATTATAACTGCTTTTGTCAAGAAGAGAAGAAACTGCCACCCCATTAGGGCTCCCCCTCCCCTGTTCCAGGGTTTGTGCCTGCTGAGCAAAGCTGGGTGGGAATAGCCGTGCTTTAACCTGTCATCCCAAGGACTGAATGTCTCACAGTGGAGCTACAGACACAGAGGTTTCCCTCTTCTTCCCCTATGGTTCTAAATGTGTTCTGCAATGAAATTACTGGGAGACAGCTAAATCCAAGGGCGGGCATGGAATTTGAACCCATGGCCTTCTGGCTTGGAGGTGAGACTATTCCTAACTGAGCCAAACTGACACATACATAATATGCTTTCAAGGTTTTTAGAGAGCTCTGTCATGATTTAAAAACACTAAGCCTTTGTGGTACAAACCACAGGGCAGGAAAGAGCTGGGGCTCCCTTTTTACTGCTAATTATAGCCAATGAATTGTTTATAATCTCCTGCAAAATACATAAAGCCTTATTCTGCCTTAAGCTAAGAGAGAACAGCATTTCAAAACTGATTCTTAATTATGGTGTTCCCCTCCTAGATGGGATTGAGGCAGGTTCCAAAATTATGTCAGGGTATATGAAGTGATAAAATGAGGATGGGTGAGCTATTTTTAAACATACTCGAAGACTTTGAGGTCAGAATCCTTGAATTTATAGCCTTATGGCCATATTAAAACTCACGGATTATTAAGACCTTTGTGGCAAGACTCAATATCATTTCATTTGAGACACCCTCTGGCTTCAGAGCTACATGTTCCCTACCAGTCTGCCTGCCAAACTGGGGCACCCAGGGAGCCACCTTTAAGCACAGGTTATTTCCCGACTGTAGGCAGGCATTTGGGAGATAAAGGGGATGAGATGTTCCCTCATGCCCAGCATGTTCCCTCCTCCTCTCTTTTCCCAAGACGTTCTGCAAGTGAGAGGCTTGCCTTTCCAGATGGCCAGGAAATGAATGGGTTAGGGAGAGTTTGAGGAATCTTAGGCAAAAGCACATAATTGTTCCTTACTCTACCCAGTATGGAAACCCAATACAGCCTCAGGCCTGGTAATATTTCCCCAGCACAGTCATGTTTCCCATCTGAAGAGGGCAGCTGGGTACATGCTGCTGGGGCAGGATGGAGAGCTGCTGCCCAGGAACACTCAGCTTTACACAACGGCCATCCTATCCTCTCTTCCACAGTTTCTTCCCCACCATAGGAAAAGGACTCCAGAACAGGTCCTGAAGTACATTTTTTGACTGTTTGGAAAATCCAGACTTGTACCAAAATCATTGTTCTGCTCATGGAAATAAACCACATACAGGCATCACCTGGGAAGGACTGGCTCTGCCTTTGCCCCCACATGCTTCCCAGCACTGAGAGTACCACTCCTAATCGCAGGTTTGACTAGCAGCAGGATGAGTGAAAGCTGTCACCTGCTGTACACATATTGGTTTCTTTTCCGTTATGATCATATACACCATTTTTTTTAATAGGAAAAAGGTCACAGAGTGAGCAGAAACCAAGTTGAAAGACTTTCCCGCTTCGAAGTGGAAATAATACAAGTCAAAGTGGAAATAACTCTCAGACTCTTTTCCCCATCCACATTCTGCATCCCTTTTAGGTGCATCTTTTCTCTAGAGGCCAAAAAAGTGGCAGCAAAGGGTTCAGGGCTCTGAGGACACTGCAAAATGATTACATTGTTCATTTTCTAACTGAGGTAAGGTTTTACGGGAAGCCACAGCACAGGGAGGAGCTGCTGTTTTGGAAAAGACCAGATGCAGGTTAGAAACAACAGAGAAAGACAACAGGCTCTAAAGCTATTTTCAGGTGAGGGAATTTATTTGTCCAATTTTGGCAATTGCATTTATCTGGGCATCATTTAAACCTATAATTTTTTTCCACTTGGATTTCTATGCAGTGATGCATAAAATAAAATACTAAAAAAATGTAGATGGCCCAAGTAAAAGCAAAAACTAGTCAAAACAAAACTCAAATCCTTTTCTTGATTGCTTATGGATTTATAAAGCCATAAAACCAAGTAACAAGCACAAAACAAATGCCTTGTAAAATAAAAGGTTTAGCACAAAAAAGGCCAAGTGAGCAGCTAAAAAAAATCCAGTGTTCTTGGTTCTGTTAGTAATTAATGTACACTCATGTTTCAATCAAAAGGAGTCACTGGAATGGGTTGTGCATTTAATCTACGAGAAGACCACAATGCACTTATTATCATGAGAGGGTCTCTCACTAAAAGCAATGCTGAATGGATCCACGTTCCTACTTAGGCATTTTGTACACATTTCATATTTTTACAAATCCATGGTATTAGTCCATCCTATAAGCATTAAAGTCTAATTCTTTCAGAACCTTCCTGTCTCAGTTTGAAAATCTCTACCATTATAAGAGAATGTGGTGAGTTCAGGGACACTTCCTCTCCCTGAGGTCAAGAGGTGTCATTCCAGTATGGATACACACACCCATTACTTACATGGGAATTGCTCCTTTCAGGAACAGGTCCCAATCCATCCCCACCCACAGTCACTAGGCATCTTCTTCCCAGTATCCACTGGCATTTACTTAAAACTACAACTGCTTCCTTACATTTCTGGAGTGACAAAACCAGTTTTAATGCATTTCCTACAGGTGCCCTTCACGAGTTTGGTTTTCAGGCACAAAGAATTCCTTAACTCCACACTGCACCACAAATTATCCTTCAGCTACATCCTGTACTCCTGCATCGCACTCTGCTCCCAGCAAAACCCCTGCCAAAATTCCCACCGAGTTTAATAGTCCTGTCCTATTCCCCCCAACTCCTAACTGAGGTTAATTTCTTTTCTCCCAGTATGAACAGAAACCAGCAGGTAAAAAAGTTTTGTCTAATGTGGCACTAAGGCTGTGGAATTTACTCCCATGTGAGAATGGCACAATAAAGTCATTTGTTTAAAAGTAAATTGAAAACATTCCAGTCTTCTCAGGCTTACAACTATTAACTTTGGTTTTTGCATAGCACTGTAGAATGTCTGGCATCAAAGACACTTTGTACATTGCACTGAACTTGCACTGGACACTGTTAGTGGACCATTAATCACAGCAAACAAAGATCCCATGCAAACACAAAAATTACTGATTTTTCACATGTTCAGCATGGCCTAGCAAAGGTTAGCACCACAGCTGCTGGATACTGCACATTTTGAGACATGAAGTGTTGACAAGGTATCTGAGAGTGTGCATATTTTTCAACTGATAATTATGTATTCCACGTTAAACAATTCTTATTTGTGCCTAATACTGTGTAGAATTAGAGAGACACCTACCTCAGCATGAACTAGCACAACTTCAATTCAGATGCCTACAAAAGCATGTACTTCTTTTCATCCACACACAGATAGGATGTGTGAGTGCAGGGGCACGGGCTAAGTGGCAAGAAAATCTACAAGGATGTGATCCAAGGGTCACATGAACCACTGCTGAAGAAAGTGAAGGCTTAGGGAAACGTGCACGAACAGATCCATTCGCCTGAGGGAACGTGGCTGTATGTTTGGAAAAGCTGAAACAGGAAGGGAACTGAACCAGTATAAAAAGGAAAGACTCTGAAAACAAAAACCGGTCAGGGACCAGGGAAGCAATAAAGGAGGCACGAAGAAAGCCCATGGTCTCGAATCACAGGCTGTATTTCAGGGTGCAGTTTACTGATAATGGCAAAGGAGAAATGGTGTGTCACAGGAGCGATGATGTGTCACAGGAATGTGAATTACTGGCTGTCATGGGCAGTTTTCTGTCGTCCAGACCACAGTACAGGAAAACCTGACCCATCAGCCCTGAAGCTTCCTATTTGACAGGATGATTTCCATTGGGTTCCTCAGATCATGCTTTCACAGAATTCTTGCACCAGCTGCCTCAGGTGAAAGAAACCTTACTGCAGAATAATCACTCTCTCCTAACCAGAGCAGGAGGTGTGAAGGGAAGCAGTGAGGGAATGAATTGCTACCCTAAAAAAAAAAAAAAAAAACCCAAAAAGAAACACTGCAGAATCTCCTAAAATTATCGTGGATATCCACCCATATCCAGTCATCAGCTTCCAGTAATGCAGCAGCTTTATTAATTAATGGAGTGGGTGCAGAATCACAGCATGAAGGTACCAGCATGCTACTTGGGTCTGTGAAACAGTGAGTGCAGTGCCCAAACTCAACAAAATGAGAAGAAAATTGATGCAAGTACAGGCTTGTTAGTCAAACCACGACTGCATGCAAGGCTTTTGAACATGCTTCTAAAGAAAGACTTTAAAAAAATAAAAAAATTAAAAATGAAGAAAGAAAGATGGCAGAGCATGCCAAACTCAGTAAGTTAACTGATTTTTCTGACTAAAGAAAACTTGACAGATCTTTGGTTCAGCAAAGTGATACCCTTAGGAGACTGGCAAATAAGCTTTATGATGAGTATTAATGAAAGAATAGTGCAGTAAAACAGCTCTCTAACAGATAAATAAGTTATAATGTGAGAAGAAAAACTAGCAGCCTTGAAGGATTCATTTAATGTGGAAAGAAGAACTAGCAGCCTTGAAGGATTTAATCATCAAAGTGTTGAATGGATTGGTCTTACTGAAATAAAATAGCATAAACTTGCCAGTTAAATTTTATTCTGCCCATAAGACAAAACTGTGAGGTAGTGTCAACACAATGGGAGATTGAACACTGTCCTGGAAGACATGGGTAACTTCAAGGATTGTAAAAACAGAAACAGGATCAAATAATAGCTATATGCTGACAGACTAATGACAGCTGCTGCACGGGACCAGGAGCTCATCAGCTGGCAGTAACAATGGAAATGAAAGCCCAGGCATATCCATCTAAGCATCAGATGATTCCAAGACACTGCTGTGATGTGGCCATGGAAAGAGCACACGTGCTGGTAGTCTCTGTTCTGAGCAATGCATATCCAATAGAGGTAACACTGTTTTGTACAGGACTGATGAGATCTGCTCTGGTCACTGATGGAGGAGGCCACAAGACTTCTGCTGACAGATAACACTTGACACTTCCCCTGTTCCCAGGGCTGCTGCACTATTTCCTTAAGAATCAAATGAAACTGCAGGTTGAGAACAAGAGTATTTTATTTTCATTGCATTGTAACTGTTTTTCAGCCTCCACTGGGTAGAGCAATGCAGCATTTGAGAGCCCTGGACAGTTAAATTGGAAGAACTCTGCCTCTTATATGAACTATGCAGCCCTCTTCCTTCCTCCCCCCCAAGATCCTTGTCCATGTTCCAAACCATACTCCCCTGCCTTCGAGCTGGAAAGGGCTCTACATCAGCTCTCACATTAAGCTGGGGAGTATATATGGGAGGAAAGAGTGAAGGTATTTGGATAGTGGTCTCCAAAAATCCCATGCATTCACTGATCCACCCAAAGCTGCTTCTGCTGCTTAGTGGAGCTGGAAAAAGAGGAAATGTGGCCTTTGGAGAAGATTTCTCTTAAGCTACTGGGCAAGGAGACTATTGTTTGACCACTTTCTTCATGTGGCTGGAGAAGCAGTGCATGTTCCACAGGTGTGTGCAGAGCAAGTTAGGGAGCCTGGTCAGACTAGAGTAGAGAAGCAGTGCAAGGAAACAATTCCTGCCTTTTGAAGCATGATTTTTCCATTACTGTCTCCAAACTGGGAGATCAGTCCTCTGAGTTTTCAGGTTGTGTGAGAAGAGCAGGCAGCTGAAAAGGCAGGTAAATAGCTGACTACAGATCTTGATGTTCCCATGGACTGCTGGTTGCAGCTTCCATGTAATGGAGAAGGGAAGGAAAAACTTTATCCAAGACCCTAAAATTAACTTAGAGTGATGAAAGCAAGTTGGACTGGACTATCAGTACTAAAGACACTTGAGACAGTGACCATGTCAGAGATTAGTCTCATCTAACAGAAGGTTTCTTTAGGTTTATTGGATGATCAAATTGATCACTTGAGGATCTGCTACTCCAGCTAAAACTCCCTATTCATCTAATGAACAGTTCTGGGGTGTTTATCAGAAGGGGAATGGTAGAAAGGGGTGAGAGGGAGGTGAACTCCTTAAAATATAATTTGTTTTCTGACTACCTTCCTTTCGTAAGAAAAATTCATAAAAGATTTCATCTTAAATTACAGGCATACGGACAAGCTCTCTCAGCCCCAGAAATTCATCCTACATGTTGATTAATGATCAAACTACTAGAGTTTTAGCATGAAAAATGGGCTATGCTTCAAATGAAGATTGCCTGTAGCTAATGATGCAGTGGAATGAACATTTTCATTCCAGCTAAACCATTCCTGTTCCTGTAAAAATAAAGAAATCATATCTTGGGTTATGAAAAAGACTCATAGTATGCAGTAGAATTCTGCATATTTCTTGAGTTAAAATAATGCCCTGCTTCCTAACAAATGTGTAAATAGAGAATATGTTACCTGTGAAGTCAAACATCCATGTAAGTATATACAGGGTATAAATATCTGAGGTGATGTCAGGGAATGGGAGAGAACCTGGTGACCGTAGCCTAGAATTTCACATGTGCGGGCACATTACAGAGTTAGTAGATTTAACATAGCTCCTGTCTCAGGCTCAAAAATGTAAAATGTAATAAAAAAACCCCACAAGGAAGTGTAGTGGGCTGTACAGCATCTGCCTGGCGAGACAGCTGACACACACAGGACTTGCCCGGAGATCTCCTTGTGGTTCAGCCCCTGGCGCCATCAGTTGGGCTTGAACTCAAAAGCTGTGGAGGGAGGTAATTAAAAGTGACTCTGCACCACTCTACTGCAGCCACTGAAAGAAGGTGGGAAAGGATTCAGGCGTATGCAAGAGAAGGGATGTGTCTCTCCAGCTCCAGTGATTTCCATTATGGAAACACAGCACTTTACAGCTTTTAACCTTTATGCTGCTGAAGTCAACTATGAAGGTTTTTTAAAATTTTGTTTTCATTTCAGCACATGAAATGCAAATTCCAGTTTGCATGTCAACAGCACGTTCTCCTGAAGCTGCAAGGAAGGTGCAGAGTTGAAAAAGCAGCACAAGGTAGAAAGCTGAGAAGTGGAATTACACACATGCAGTGATTGCCACCAGCACGTCTGCTGGCCAGAACAGTGATTTTCAAGACTATGGAACTCAGAGAGAGTGTGGGGGAAGGCCAGGACGTTCAAACCACCCTGTTGGCTGCAGGAACAACTATTAAAAGAAATTAAGAAGAAAGTCAGACCCCAGAAAGAGCACAAGACACTGTGTTCCAACTCTAACCAGCTGAAGGAAAGTTTATATAAAAACAATCACTTCGTTAGTGACTCATAAGGAAAGAATCCCCAAGCTTTCTTCAGGGAAACCCCAGTAAATAACATGTCTAAAAACACATGAAGATGGTGCTGTCTGTTCTGTTACATTATTCAGTCCTCATGATAAAACCTTTGGCAGAAGAACAACCTACTGAGCACAGATCCTTTTGGGAAACCCAAAAACCAGTAAGAACTGCTGGGGCTCCTTGCTAAGTCTGCCTCATACTCCAGCTCTTATGTGACATGTCTAATGCAAACTGGGAGAAAGTGGGAAAAAAATGCTTTTTGATGCAGCACTGGAGAGCACTTCTCTGTTGATGACATGCAGGTGCACTGTCATGATATATAAATGCCTGGATTTCAATGCATTTGCACTTTTAAAACTAAATAGTATGGATTCAAATATCCTGCCATACTACATCCAAAGACACAGAGTGAAAAGGTTGCTGCATGCACGGCCTCTCTGGAGCAAGTTATCAAACACTGAGTGGTTGGGCATGGAATAGTTCTCTGCCCAAAGAAGGGACAGATATACTTTGCAATGCATAACTTCTTTGGCTACAAAGAGGTTTTTTCCTTTTATTTTCTTTCTTCTCTTTTTCTTTTTATTAGCACATTTTGGAAGTATGTTATGTGTTTTTAAGCATATCTTCCAGCAAGAGACTTCAAACTCAGTAAATTCATAAAAATATGAGAAATCACAGCAGTTTGATCAGATCTCAACACAGTGATGCCTGAACTTGGACTGACTAAAAAACTCTCCTGTTGGAGATTCCAGGTAGGAATATTAACAAAAACATTCTGCGTCAAGCAGAGATTATGTTCTGTAGCAAAACTACTCCGTTTTTGCAGATATCCAAGAGGACTGAATGGAAACCTGGGAGCAACTTCTTAGCAATTTTCTGTCTCTCTCTCTGATGAGTTTTTAGCCTAAGTGTGAATGTAGAACATTTTATTTTGCACTGAAAACCTCCCCTGCCCAGAGTTATCCCTTTACATACTGAATAAAACATGTTTTAGCTTATGGTGCTCCCCATATTCTCAGCTGCTGTAGAGCCATAGCAGACTCCAGAAACTTCCCAGGATATAGCCAGAAACTTGTCAAGAAAAAAACAGAAGTTTTAAAGCATTGAATAGTCATTCCCAAGGGGCTGAGAAGTTACCATAGTAAAGCAGTGTTTTTACCAAAATGCTCAGCAACAAAAGCAGTAGCATCACCAATATTTGAACTGTAATTTTCCATTGTCAGTTGGGAGTTGAATTTGAACGGAATGGGGCATTTGTGACAATCTTTCAGGTATTTGTGACTATAGATTAGTGCTCTTGTCTATATGATGAATCATGTTTTATAAAAAGCTATGAAACATCATTCTAAAGGCCACCAATATTGAAGAAGCATGAGCAGCTGCAAATAAGCTATAAGGAACTCCTTTAAAAAGTGAGCATCTTTTACGCCAAGCAATCACTCCAACATCCCAAATGGAAGATTCAACTAAAAGGTGCATAGACAGGAAGACTTTGCCTGAAAACGCAGCAATGCATGAGAGGAACAGGTCACACTGAGAGCCTCACTAGAGAAAAGATGTGTCTTTAAGTTCTCCATTGGAAATTAGAGTTCCTTTGCTTTATTGCCCAAAGACAATTACCTAAGAACCTGGCACTTCCAGGGACCCACTGTCAAGGAAGAGAGAGTGAAGTAGTTTACAGCTGAGAGATCCAAACTTGGAGGGAATAATCATGGATTATCCAAACACAGACTCCTAAAAATGCAATTCCCCAGTGGGAACCCATCAGGAAAGACCAGAATTTTGATGGGAAAATGTTGATGGTTGTATACACTAAAGGAAGCCCATCCAGTGTCCCTGAACAAAGACACTAACCAGGGTTCTTGAAAAATACACACTCATTCAGTCTTGGGTACAGTCCTTTGAAACAAAAGGAGGGAGAACTTCATATGCATCCTTCACAAGGATTACTGATGCTTTATCACTTGAACGACTGACCCAACACACACTCTTGACCAATTTTCAATCATATTCTAAGCTGAGGTGGTTCTACCATGTAAGGATGGACAGTCAAATCAACAAGTGTCAAATTTCAGAGAATTGAAGAGGATCTGGGAAATAATCACAACAGGAGGATTCAGCCCCTTTATATTTAAAAGACAGGCAGAAAGAAATTACTGCATACTCAAAAGATGTTGGTGTGAGGTATTTTTAAAGAATAAATGTCCTTTACTACTCAGACCAGTGCCAAAAAGGTAGTTTGCCCCAAAACCCTGTTTCTAGAAGTACTCAGTGGCTAGTGACAAACAAACAACACTGTCCCACCGTAATTCATTGATTCTTTCATGTCATTCTTGGACTGCCAGGAATCATATTCTTACTCTCAGTAAAATGGGATCCTGGTCTGCAACTGCAACTTCTAGACAAATAGTATCTATTCACAATATTAAAACCAGCTGCTGGAAAGGCATCATGCTGTGGGCTTACAAAAGAAACTGTACAAAGATGATGGAACTCAATAAAAGAAATAGGACATGGGGCAGAAATCACAGCCCCAATCAGACAAAGCCAGGATTGGTTCTACGAAAGGAGAACTTTGTTTTAGCAGAACACTAATCAGACTGCAAAAAGCACTGAAAAAAGCCAAACAGGCCCCTAAGTCATGCAACACTAATGACAACACACTCACTCACAACAGGTGAAATTCTCACTCTCTGAAAGTGATGCCACTGACTTCACCATGCCCATCTTCCAGCCTGTCCATGACCCAGACTGGCTCAGAAATTAAACCATTTCTGAGCATACACAGTTATCCATCACATTAAGAGTTATTTTCTGCAGAGCAGTAAATAACAAAGAGGAAGCTGATATTTTCAAACTGTAAAGAAAACTGAAGGTGAAGTTTCCTAAAGCAAGAGTCTTGTTTTTCACCACACCAAGGGCAACACAAGTGGTGTTAAGGACTGCAGATAATGCTGCATTTTGTTCTCATGACACAGACCATGACTTGTATCAAAGCCCTCAGCTGAGGAACAGCAAGGAACGCTGCCCATAGAGCTCCTTGGTGCACAGAGCTGGCATGAACACATCTCTTGAGTGTTTGCAGCCACATCATGGGCCACAGGTGATCTGAAAGAGGAGTTGAGCTTTTTGAGGATGCCTGTCCTGTACACAGCTGCAAAAGTGGATAAAAGCTAAGCTAAGCAGAGGTAAGGTCAGTCCTTAGGAGAGCTAAGCACAATCTCATTCACAGTACTTCTGAGAATTGCCTGTCTGAATCAGCCAGATAACCTGTAATAACTATAATTTAGAAATATGGTACAGCAGTTTTTTCCAGACCGTGGTCACAAACAGCTACATGTACACAGTGCCAGCAAAACACAGCTAGGGACAGCTGGCTGGAAAGGCTTCTGTTCACTAGAAGAAGGTTCTAGTAGTATTCTAGAAGTATTCTTCTACTGGAAGAATATCTAGATCTGAAAATCAAACAGTATTAAACCAAACTACAACTGAACACCAAATTACATTGCATAAGACTAATTTTTCTCATGGACTTTATCTTCCACACTCTGGGTTAGTTTCTTTACTTGATTTCCCTAAACGCCTTTAGGTTTGCTGCCACCCAGATTAGAAACCCCAGCTGTTGAACAGGTCATGGTAATACAGTGCAACAAATTCAACCAGAAAGTTTGAGTATCTGCTACTAAAGGGTCTGATAGAGCCCTGACACCATGTGTTTCAGCTCCTGGTAATTTTGTACCCACCCACCAATGAGCTTATACCTACCTCAATAATGTGACGTGTTATTTGAACTTAGTAGCACATACAATGGCACACAGCTCTCTCTTTTAATTATAAATAACTTGCTTATAGAAGAGGAAGTGTAGAGGTTGAGTTTCAAAGAGAAGAATATAAAGCAAACAGAGTGAGATCGCTTGTTTCTCTGCTGCAGGAACAGGGGCTTCAGAAACAAAGGTATGAAAGTCACCAAAAAACTGCATTGATCAGACACCTCAACATGTCCATAGATAGCTCTTCCCTGTGGGAAATCACTGTTCTACAAAACTGGCACACTTGATGTATCAAGTGTCATACACCAAACAGAGAAGAAAAGGGAAGACATCACTCAAAGACCACAAAGGAGCTGGGAAACAGGAGCTGACGTGTGACCACAGAACAGTATCACACAGCATCATGGAAGGAGACTTATGTAAGTGGAGAATGCAGCTCCAGAATGGAGGGCTTTACACCCGTAACACAGGCCTTGATTCTGACTCTGCCCATGGAAAGTAATAATAAATCTATCTCCACAAAAAAGTTAGGTAGAGAAGGTTAAAGAAATTCAGGATGAACTATGTGTCAGAGTAGGCACTGCATATCTTCATTTTAGTCCAAAACAGAGTCAGGGAAAGCAACACTCAGTTTCTCCTGATCATCTTGTTTTCCCTTCTAAATGAGAAAAAGAGGAGTATTTGGCTATTCACCAGCTGCCATCCACCCTCATGTCCAATGATGACATTTCCTGTTACACTGTACGTGCTATGGAAGAGTGAGCCTAGTGACATTTTTGGCAGAAAAAAAAATGTTTCAAATTTTTATTTACTCCTAATTTCTATTCAGCTTCTGTGGAATTACTGACTTGGAAGACAAGGAAGACATTTTGGGATTGTCCCAAAACTTTGTGATAGCTATGTGTTTCCCCCTCTGTGCAGTCCCCCTCATGGGTGATCCCATATGCTAAAGGAACAACCTGCCCTTCCTGACTACAACTATTCCAAGACTTGGAGACACAGGGACTCCAGCTGCAGGTGTCAGCCTGGGCTCCAAAGGACCTTTGTGGCTGAGGTTGGTGCAGCACCTTACTCTCTGCCAGCCAACTCTCAGTGCTTACTGACCAGGTCTGGGAAAGCATCCTAAGAGACTGGCCACCTTCGCTGCCTTTCCCAGGGCACACCTCACTGAATCTCCAGAATGGGGCTAACATTCATGCTCCACGACCTGAAACTTCACAGCCAGAGAGCTTTCACCTTTCTGCAGAGTTTCATCAAAATCCCTCATCAGAGTGGAAGTGGTGCAAAAACAAGCTGCCCCATAAAAAATGAAGAATTTAAAAATATTTTCAATATGCAGATCCTTGCCAAAAGCAGAGTAAAGAGCCCACCGTGAATACGTAATAGAAATAAAAAATGTTTGCTCCTTTCTAAATTTCCTGGAGTTTGCTTAATGTCAGCAGCCCTAGTTAAGAGCAGAAACATAAACCCCTGTGACAGCTATTGAACCCCCGACCACAATTGGCAGCTTTGCCCGGACTGCTTTTGAATCATTCAGTCTCTCAGCCTGCATCGTTACACTCAGTGCAACTGATGCTATCCTGTGAATCTCTTCTCTCCTGTACATTTTTAACTTTTTTGTGCCAGCAGTTATTTGATTCCTACAGGAATATGAACCAGGGCTGCCCTTTTCTTGGGGAACATTAGGGGAACAGGGTTTCATCTAGTTTTTGTTTGAAGTAGTAAATATTTAGGAGAAGCAGAAGACCACTTTCATCTGAAACATGTTTTCACATCCTTGAAGCAGTGAGGCAGTGAGAAAGGGACTGGAAAACAGCCTGCCCTTTCCTTTCCTCTCTTTTGGACTGCTTTTGACCCAGTGTGTATGCGCATGCACCCTCACCCCCTTGGGCTGCTCTTCTACACCAGGACTTCCTTGTAAAATCCAACTCATCTGTTCGAAGCAATGACTGAAACACTGTCTATAAAATTATGGCATTTTTCCACTTGAAAAAAAAAAAATAACACTTCATTTAAAAGTTATTTTTAAACCTACTTGGCTCGAAGCCACTTTTAGTCACAACTGAAGTGAATTCTTTTTTTCCTGGAATTCAATGCCTTCCTTTTCTAAAATATACTAGTTTAAAAAAAGTAAACACAGTAAATGCAGAGTTTACGCTTCTGACTACACTGTTTTGCCCTCTGTTGTATCAGCAGTTTGCTTTTCAACAAACCCAAACAAGTCTTTACTTTTTCTACTTCAGGGACTTATCCCAAGCAGGGACTTGAGCAATCCCAGAGCAGAACCACTCACGTCCAGTCTGAATCTGGCTGGGGCACTTGCAGAGCATCACCACAGCCAGTAACAGAGTTATGTCTGGCAGGGAACTGAAGCCCTTTCAGAAACATGGCCAGACTCGAAAAGAAAGCACCAGAGCTTTATTCCAGTGCAAGACACCTATGGCTTCTGGCACTACACCTGCATTTACATGGAATAGCCAAGCACAAACCATATGAACTGAGAGCACTGTTGTCATATATGTAGGGAAAATGAGTATCCTGACTTCACTATGTTCCCATTTTCCAGGACTATCTCAAGAGACAGGAGGACATCTGGACTCCTTAATAAAGTAGCTGATCTGGAATCTGGGTTTAGTAACACTAACTCCCCTTTAAATAAAAGATTAAAAATAAAAAAAAAAAGGGAGAGGAAAGAAAGACTTCAATTAAAGCCATTAACATGTCACCAAGAAGTATTTTAAGGACCAATAGGCAAACTGATCTGACAGGAAGAGTATTTTCCTTCCCTTTTCAAAGAGAAAATTCAAACTAAATTACAATGACTTTATATTCAGTGACCATTTGCATGTGTAGCATTAGCTGCACTATGACAACTCCACTGAGATGTGAATATGGAGTTTATAAACTTCAGTTCTACACACTCTGTAAAGGGTATCAGCAAGCACAGCAATGGAAAATAATTAGAAGGCAAGAAATTTGTAGTCACTATCTGTAAAAAGTAATTTGAAGAGATTTGGGGTTTCCGAGTCAAAGTTTCTCAGGTCTGAGCTCAGCACTGAAGTGGCTGGTACTTTGAATCAAGGAGAAATTATTGGCTAACTAAGGGCTTAATGATGACAAAAGAAAGGTGACTTTTTATATTAAAAAGTGGCACTTTAAGGTTTCAAGATTTTTCTGTTGCTGCTGTTTTATTGCTTGAGTGCCTTGGGATCTCCTAAGGACCCAGCATCTACTAATCTTTTAACCTAACAATGTCAGAAGCATATGGAGATGGACTCTGTGAGAATGGTTCAGGGTTTGATGCTGTTTTTGAACAGCAGCATCTGGAGGGCTGTTTTGAGGGGATTTTTTTTTTAAATGAGAGTAGAGAAGATGCACAGGGTGAGCAGCAAATCCACAGTGGTGAATTAAAATTGTCAGAAGCTCTCAGCTCCTCTGTCTTCAGTAGCTGGACTGAAGCTACAGCGCTCTGCACAACTCTGGACAATTCTGCACTCCTTCCCCATTCAAGGCTGTGGAGTTCAGTGTTAATATTAGCAAAATGCAGCTTGCCAACATGTGCTTGCTGAATGAGGTAGGTCTCCATTACCTCATTCTACACGACCCTTTTACAGATTTTATCCAACAAAGCTTTTGAAGATATATTTATCTTTAACCATGTGAGAAATCTCACTTACAGTAATGATTGTGCAACAATAAAAAGTAAAAATAAAAATGATTAGTAGTCTGCTGACAATTATAAACCCTCTTCGCTTCCCTTCCACCCCCTTTTTCTTAGGGACTCATTACTCCAATGTTTATTTTTACATTTGTAAATCCAAGAGTGCAAAGCTAAAGGCAGAGGTATAAAAGTGGCCACAGTCTGAATGGATGGGTGAGTACAGGATCTTGACATCTGAACATATGACAGGATGCAGTGTATGAATGCCACATTGGGCAGCACCGGAGGAGGGTTACAGCTCCGGAAAATCTGTGCCAGGACAGTAAAGAAGGATTATGAAGCTCTTCAGCATAAAGTTGCATTAGAAGCTTTGAGACACTGTCATCATTCTCACTCTGCCATTCCTTCTCTTCTCCCTGACCCCTTCTCACAAACTCTCTGGTCACCTTTCAGGTCATTTTTCAACTCCACTAGGTACAGAAATCTCAAGAAGACTGTGGGGTTTGAGCCTCTGCAGGCAGCTGCAGGTTAGTTTTATTTGTCTAACTGGGATAATGTGATCTTCAGACTCCAGAAGGAATGACCTGTGTGAAAGAGAAGGCAGACACACAGATGACAAGACAAGAATCCTTACAAGGAACTGGGTCAAAGAGAAAGATCAGGATGGTTTTCTGGAGATTTCTTTTAGAGTTATCTTCTGGCTGGCAACCCAGGCCAGATGGAGAGTGTTTCTGAACCTACAGGAAGAACTGCCTTTGGCTCAGGGTGAAAGGAGAGTTAAGAGCTCCCAAATCCTCACACCGCACTGGGTTCTCCTCTATCTGCTCATGGGTATCTGCCTAAATCTGTCAGATGCTTCTGGTCCTGACCTGCCTGGGGTACCCCACAGCTCACAGCTCTGGAGAGTTGGTCAATGCAACTCCTGCTATCCAGACTCAGTTTGTGCCAGCCCCAAGAGCTCAGTGGTGTTCCATCTATCCCCATTTCCCTTAACAGAGCACCTGCAGTCTAAGCTGTCTCCTCTGAGATCAGACCAGCATCCACCGCAGCAGCAAAGTGTTAAGTCAGCATGTCGTGAACAAACATTATAAACACTACCTTGACATTTTAGTGTACACAGTTAACATTTACATTTCACACCATCTCCTATGTAAAGTCCCTCTCTCCATGCCATCAATACACCACTTCTCTTAACCCCTCCCCACCCAACACTAAGAGCACCTTTTCTCAGGCAGGCCAACAAAACAGAATATTTTTGGTGCTTCTGAGCCCAGCCACTGTGGAGACAGGAGGGGTCAAAAACTGGTTAAAAATATAAAAATTACAAGCAGACAAAATCCCCCAACCTTCAAAACCTTTGAAACCCACCTGGGTCTTTCCCAGATACCCCAGAAATGCTTCCAGCTCCCAAAGGGATGCTACATCAGTATTTCGAAGACTACTTTCAATGTTTGCTGTGAAGCATCTTTTGATGCTTCAGGTTTATCTTCCTAAGCTTTAATCTACCAAAACAGGAAAGAGGGGGGAAAAAAGGCACAAAAGCTCTATAACTCCTTTCTGAGGTATGACAAACTCTCTCGCATCTTATTCCAAAGTGTGAGATGTGCAATTTCCATTCTTAAGCTCAGTAAAAATGGCATTAAAAAGTACTAACCCTGGGAACTGCATGATTATTCATTTATCAGATCAAAATCAGCAAAACTGTCTTTTTATGTGCTGCTTACTTTCAAAAAAAACTCCTACCACGCATATTTCAGTTCTCCCTCTCCACACCCCACACCCTTCTGCTGCTGTCCAGCTGGAACACATCAAGGGTCTAGAAGCCAAGTCAAATGTTGACCCCACCCTCCTCCATCCATTTTAAGGCACCTTCAAAGCCAGTACACTGATCTAGTTCAGCTTAGCCAACAACGCCAGCAAATCTGTTATTTAAGACTTTAGTGCTGGGTTTTTATAACTGCCCATTAATTCAAGCTTTGATGTATGGTCAAAAAATCCAGCTGTAATGAGTTTCATCAGGCTGTAGTAACCTTTCCTCAGAAGGTCTTTATTACTATACCTTCATAATCTTTGGGCCCAATACTTTTATAGTATCATTCTTACTGAACCTCCTTAAAAGCAACTCAGCAACACTTAACACTTCTCCTTCCCCAGAATTAAAACAAAGAGCCAGTAACATTTTTTCTCGAAGACACTTTTTCACCCCCTTTTTTGATCACATTTTGCTGTTAAGAGCATGCAGGCAATAGCTGTGTGAGCTGAAAGACAAACTAATTTTCTTTACAAAGTCCTTGACAGGATACCAAAGGATTTTGTAAAAGGACAAAAAACTTACTTTGTTGCTCCCCTTTGAAGGATGCAGCACAGAAGAAAGAGGGGAAAAAAGAAATATTAGTTACATTTATTTTACATGCATTCAGCCTAACTTGTACAGTTCTGGAAATGGCTCAAACCAAATGAGGAACTGACTCAGGGAACATTCACTGAATCCTGTAGTTAGACAGCTTCCAGGGCAACACAGGACATTCGCAAAGGACTTGAACTGTTCAGCAAAGCTGTTTTCCTCACTACACAAACATTCTGATTCTGCTTTCGCTTCCTTCAGTGTGAATCACGAGCAGCTCCCGGGAAGTTGGTGGATACAAATACAAGGGAGAAGAAAATGAAGCCTGAAGTGATCTAGGGATGGGATGGCAGCCAGTGGGATTTTCGTGTGTTGGTAACATTGAACTTACAGTACACAAAGCAACCCACTAAACAAGTCTGCTGAGCCTTCCATGACAGCCATTCCCTACAACTTGCCAGTGAATGGAAAGTTTCAAGATCCAAAGCTTTTTAAAAACCAAATATTGAGCTTTTAGAATAGTAATAAAAATAAGGAGGAGATGGCATTGGGGGGCATGGCGGGGGGGAGGAATGGGCAGTGCTAGCAAGGTAAAGGGTGCAGAGCAAGTTACGACAAACATCTGTGCTATTATTTTGGTTTAATTGTGAGTTTTGCCATGAGCTGGCATGAAGAGTGTATATTATAAAGTGGGAAGCCAGCCAAAATAAACACCAGCCTACAGCAGAGAAATACAGCCTGGAAAGGTTAGTCACAAAGTTGTAGTCATTTTTTAACAAAAAAAGGAGGGGTTTGGATGCATCGGTCCTGAAAAGCAGCAGTAAAGTCAGCTGGTAAATACATATCCCATTTAAAGGTGAATTGGCCACAGTTTGATTTATATCAAGCAAGCTGACCTGCATATGAGTTGGAAAAATAAAAACACTGATTCATAGCTATCTGGGTGGCTGTCAAAGCCTACGTCCTGACAAAAGCAAATGGATTGCGGGAAGGAGGTGACTTGGCAAACTGCAAAGAAATTCAGGGGCTCATAGAGCAATGCTTAGGGCTCATTGGAGATAGTTCGTGGGACAATTAATATGTTAATATATTCACTCTGCGCATCCCCATGTATGGAGGGCCAGGGAAGACAAGCAAAATTAAGCAAGGAAATGGAGGAAGGGGGTGATACATGGCCTTTAAAATATTAAAGAGATTTGCTTAGGCAAATGAAAAATTATGAATCTAGAACCTTGGACTCAGCTTACAGGATTAAATGAGCAGCAGAGACTCCATGTTAGTGGCAGCAAGTACTGAGCCCCATTACCACTGTAATCAAACAATTTTATGTAGCGCTACTAAAAAGAATGTAGTGCTACATAGAAATGAATATTCTTAGTTGAGAGATTTGCCCATGGTGACAATACAGAACAGATCTCTTTAATCAGTGCCAGATTCCTAGTTTTCCTGCCCCAGCTCAGGGCAGTGGCTGTGGGTGTTACCCTGGTATCCTTGTGGTGATCAGAGCTGCTCATGAAGGCACCGGCTGCGCTCTCCCATTCTCGGCTCCACACACTCCGGCAGCTCCAGGGAGCAGGCCAGCCCCCGCTGCAGTGCTCCAGCTTCACAGCACTATTTTGTCTAGTTTTCATTTCTAAGCAGCAATTTTTCTACTGCTGGTGCCAAAGCCCTGGATACTCAGAGTTCCCAGCTGTGCCTCATGCATGAAAGAGAGAGAGAAGGTCGGTCTGGGAAGGGGCTAAGGCACCTCTTTGCCTTTTTAACTCTGGGATCACGAAGCTGGGGGAAGCACTGAAGTAAACTCAGGCTGCTGCCATTTCCTGGCAGTCCCTCCTACTTCAAAACACGGTCTCTGAATCTTCGAAGGAGAATAAAAGACTGGGGGGTGTCCCTAAAACTATTTTATATTGTCAGAGGAAGGTGTGAAACATGCACAGGATTTTAATGAAATGCTGCTCATTTTTATTTAGGATCCACTGGATCTTCTAAGGTACCTGGGGCCTTGGAGACTTTGCTTTGCAAAATAAAACTCTTAACAGCAGACTCACAGTCCACATTTGGACCTCTACTCCTTTAAGAACAAAGTTTTGGAGGCCGAGACTAGCACTGAGCATCTTTCCTGAACAGCTTGATAAACTACTGCGCAAATTTCAAACTACAGGCACTTGGAACAATAATATTGATTCTTCTTGTAATGTAAAGATAATTCCAGCCCAATAAAGAACTGTATTTTGACTCCATTCTACTTCTGTCAAGGAAGTCTCTCATCTTGCATCTAAGACTCTTTTGACAGACCAACTTTAAACAAAACCAAGAATTCTTTGTAAACATATTTTGAATACCAAGTATTTTTAGGGAGAAGGGACAGACAGGAGGACAGAAGTTCAGAAATCCAATTAGTCTGTCTCGTTTAAGGATAAAGTACCAGATATATCAATATGATAAAGCCATCACAGAATACAAGATTAAACCAGAGGCAGCAACAGCCTTTTGTGAAATCATCATTAAAACCTAAGCAAGAAAAAAATCAAAGCAATACAGTATATTGGTCCTAGTAATTAATTAGGTAACCTCTTATAACAAATCCTTGTTAAGTGACTTCTGATATTCTTAGGTAGGAACAGATCTACTGGAACAGGCAACATACTGAAAAATCACCAACATTGTTTTTTACTTTTTAAAGTCTCAGATACCTGGTAGGTCTCCTGCTAAATGAACATTTGCACTATTCTCTAAAAAAACCATCATCACTATTACCATCACTGTTTATTTGTATAATAAATGGAGAATCCAGCAGTACATGAATTTCTTATTCATCTTTTTACAGTAGCCTTGAAACTTTCTATGAAGAGAAGAAGCTGAGCTTGTTTGCATGAACAGCTCCTGGAAGAGACGCAGACAGAATTGTACTGGAAGCCATGCAGGCATCGCAACCAGAAGAGAAGAAAAGAGTAAGGGAGAAGACAGCCTTAGATCCTGGACTCAAGGAACTTTGCCTTCCCATGGAAAACAATCAGGGAGAAGAGCAAATTCATCAGAATCAAAGCATCATTTCTCAGAGCGGATTTTCCACTGAAGGAATCCAGCACTCACTGCAGACAGGTGAGCTGTGCATTACAGAAACTTTCAAAAGCTCAAATAACAGGTATTTTTGCTAGTCAGCTTTCTCTTTGGATATATCTCCTCAAAGCTTCACTTGATGTAAATCATCAAGGTATCTAGGTCCAAAAGTATTAAATGGTAGCTGGACATAATCTGTTTCCCAACTTTCTGTCATTTCTAGTAAATTAATAGAGGTTTTTTCATTGCATCCTGTTCAATTTGCTCCACATGATGATTAGCTGAGTAAAACTGTCTTTGGAAAGGTTTAGCATGTGTTTCATGCACAAAAAATCATGCAGTGAATCAGTAAAATAAATATACATGATTGCCTGGCATGCTTTTGTCAGTTCTGTAATACAGAGCTTGAGGGAATAAACTCTTCAAAGCACATCTTTACCTTAAAAAACATTAATAGAAACAATGAATCTCAGGAAACCCCAAATTGCTCAATGCTTTTACTACACAGATCCAATGAAAAACATGTTGGAAGGTTTGGTTTGTGGTTGCTTGGGTTTTTTTACATTGAGGTTTGACGCACAAATTGGTCTTAAAATATTTCATTATGAATATTTCGAAATTACCACAGACTCGTACAGAAAAGGCTGCTCCTTCTTGAGATATCTGCAGACACTGTGTTTTCCCAGATGATACAGTTGTTTTTTCTGACTCAAATAGAGCAGCTACTGGCAAACTAGTGAGCTGTTTAACTTACTGAGGATTTATCAGGATAGACACCGGCTCGTAGCAGAGATGCCTTCCAGCTATCCACCTCCTCTTGGGAGTCACAGGCTAGCTCAAGGAAACGGTAATCCTTGTAAACATTCCTAGAACAAAGAGCACCACATTGTAAAACTAGCATTTTACTACTCTGTATCATGCACACAGCATTTTAAATTAAAAATCTTTTGGGATCAGAAATTACTTGGTAATTGTTTTGGACAACAAACTTTACAGGACAGGTGCTTGTTTAATAATTACATGGAGTACTTAAAAACATCTTAGAATGCTACAGCGCAGCTCTGGAAATAATAATCATCTAAAAGCACCGTGAAACTACTTAAAATCAATTTTCCTGCTTTTGCTAAAACAGAGGACTTTTAGGGAAAAAAAAAGGACATTGTGATGCAGAGGACAAACACATAAGACATGCCAACATAACAGTACGGCTTGTGACGGATTGACTAATAAATATCAAATTAATTACTGATGCAACTTTTTCCCCTGTTAAACCCTTTCAGTCTGTTATATACCCTTTTTAGTTTTTAGACATCATCAGTAAAATCAGAAAAAAACCAGCAATGATAATCAGATATTTTTAAACAAACAAAACAAATCTCTGATATCTGTCATCATAGTAAGAAAACTGGGACATGTTTAAATAAAACCTCTTACAGGTAGTTCACAGAATGCGATAAATACAGGGAATCACTTAATGGAAGAAAAGAGAAAGGAGGAAAAATACGTCTACAGGAAGGTGGTGCTTGTAAATTCTTCAGTACACAGAACAGATTTTCCCCTTACGGTTTAACCATTAGTTTCTGAATTCAAATTGTATACACAGACGAGATCACTGTAACTTTGTCAGCCAACGGTCTTTTTAAGAAAGGCCGCGAGCTTAGCTGAAAAAGGTTAAGAAAGCACATTTTGCTAGATCTTAACAGTTGCACAAGGATCAATCTTCTGTCTCAACCAGACTGCTTTCTTCCCTTAGCAAGCTACCAGGTTGATGGAGATTGCTTCGCTCTCAAAGACAGCAATGACAAAGGGGCCCTTTGGTTTCATTATGCAACTACAGAGGTCATTTCTACCATATATTTTGAGGGGGGAAAAAAATTGAATACAATATATAACAAGGAAATAAAGCTATTATTGTCACTGTCTAGACAAATTTCTTTAGCATTCAGGGACTGGTGGGATTTCACTGCCACACTGCTGGAACACAATGGACTTGATGTAATTCCCACTCACAGAAGTGATTCTCTCCTACTAACAATGTCACCAGGCAGCTCATAGCCCTGCTTTTTATGGGAAGTCTCAGGAAAGAGGTTAAAAAAAGGTAAAAAAAGTGTAATTGAACCCAAGCATGAAGCAGCCATGACACCAAATCATTAAATTATCACCCATGAAACCACAGTACAGCAACCAGAGCACACCCACTCTGAAGAGAGCAAAACGAGATATTTTTTAGCAGGCTCATAAGCTGCATTCAAAACTGCAAAGCATAAAGGCCGTAATCAGATTTATTTCCTTATATTGGTGACTCAATTCTCACCAAATTCAAAGGCTAAATCTGAGAACACAGCACAAGGCTTGCACTACTCCCTTCAAAAACCCACTTCTAGACTGGAAGTGTTACCGGAGCATCCCCTTTCCACAGAAACCAGCCCAAAAGGTCACAGAGAGGCACTAACAGGCCCAATCCCATAGTTTAGCCAAAGTTTTTGACAGTATGAGCAACTGAAAGCTCTGTGGATCCTTTCATTGACTGAGAAAATTAGAATTAATCCTTTTTATTCCTTGACTCCAAAAATACTAATCCTCCCTTAAGGCAAGTAAGAGCCTGGATGAGCTTATCAGATGCTGTTACCTTAAAACTGAGCAAACACCTGAATTTTATTCAATTTGCAATATTGTGGAACTCCAAGTCAACATTTACTGAAAAAAACAAAGGACTCAATAAAAAAAAAATAAGAGAAGCATAATGAAATTACCAGAGGAAAAAATGCTTTAATTTATTGTTAGGAGAAACTTTTACTGAGATAAGCTTTTTTGGCTTAACGAAGTAGCTATAACTTTGAAGAAATAGGAAGCTGAAATCGTAAAAGGGTAGTCTCAGAAAAGATGACTAAAAATAACAATAGAGCAAATAAAGGCTGTAAAACATAGTGATAGGGAAGTTCCAAAAACACTTATCTGCAAGAGCAAAACAACATGACACCAGCTTGTGAAAACATTTTTTCAGGACTGTCATGTTATATATTAAACTTTCTGGCATTTTGTGGCTTGCTACAACCAGCATAGCTGTGCGAGCAGAGATTTCAGCCAACCGCTTTGAACACGTGGGAGCTGACAGTCCTGCACTCTGTCTCTGTGTCAGGACTTTTCCTTGGGCTAGGGACACCTCATGGTCCAGCAGCTGATGTCTCCAGATCTCCAAGGCCCTTCTTTCTCCCTGCAAGACCTGAGAACTCCATTTTAGTGTAGCTCATTCTACTCCACTGCCACTGCCAAAGACACAGCACATGTGAGGGACTGAAGCCAAAGCTCAAAGGAGTGTTATGGTAGGGCAGGTAAGGGGATGCTTGCCTACCTAACTGGATTCCTTGCTGCTAGACTTCCCTTGCCTTTCTTTCTCCCAGAAAGGTTGACAAGCATATGAACTTCTCAAAGGAAAAAAAAGCCAGAGCAACTTCTGAAAAGACTGTGTCCTTTTTCCGTTACCAGTGGAATTTTACAAAAACATATTAACATGTTTTACTCATTAGGGATCCAGTGGCATCTCATGGAAAGCTGCAAAAATGTTCTTGAAAATAATTCAGATTTTCTGTTTTCTTCTCTCTTCCACTTCTTAAAGTTGCTGAAGACATCAGCACAGAAACAGTTACTACTCAAGCCTCACCTACCTACTCCATATGGAATACTGTGAAATCATGTTCTCATTGTCATCTCTATAGTACCCAAATGGGATGTTAGACATCAAAGACAATGACAGAGTACAGCATACCAGGAAAGATGAACTCTCAACAATAGGAATATTGTTGATATTCAGGCATCTGTAAATCTAAGGGACTGCAGAAACAAGACGGATACAGTAAATGGGAACATGCCTAGAAGTACCATTTGCAAGTAATATTTATCTTGAATATTTAACATTTCTTAAATGTGAACACATAAATGAGGAAATTGCAAAGCTATATGCATATAACACATCTACCTACTCTACTTCCTTCTGTAGTCTCATCACTGCAATTCAGTATCATGCATAATACATGAAAATATAACTATAGTGGCATTACCGGAAATCAACGTAATACTGCTTTTTTTTTCCAGAGTGAAAAATACAAAAAGCTATCATTTGTTATCTACACATTTTATTATGCTCTAGATAAATAAATCTCAACTTGGAACTGCATTCCACTAAAAATACAACATAACTGCTTATGGGGATGAACAGACAATTGGGCTAAAAGCATCATTTCCCATTCTGGAATGGTTCCACACTCAGGACATGCCTTCTCTAGGCTAGGCCCATTATATGAAAGTCCAGCAGACACCCAGCTTGACTTTGCTTACCCTAGGATTTCTTCATCTTATTTTTACCTTGATTTCCTGATTCCTTTCCCCCATATATTTCAGGGCCTAATGCAGAAATGTCCATAGGTGTTTCTTTAACTCCTCCCATCACAAAAGAATCCTAACAGGACTGGATTAAGGTATTTGAAGGCGTCCAAGAAGAAACTGAGAAATGCCAGCTAAGTTTGAAGACTGATCCAGCTGTGCATTACTGAGATTTCCCTTCCATCCACCCTGAAGCCTGGGCTGTCAGCACTGCATAGGGAAGGCTTCACTGCTATGAACCAGCAGATCTCTACAGTCCAGGAGCAGGCAAATCACCCAGAAAGACCACCTGTACCATCAGTAGGTTTCCCTCTCTGGTGGCTGCTTATCAGAATGTGCTCTCTCAGCACACACCACTGCTGCACATGTATTGTATCTCCTGCAATTTCTTAATACTAAGATAAGGTTAAATATTTATCTCCAGAAAACCTAGAAAATTTTTAAGGGCAACCACTGCAGGCACATTACAAGCCCAGTTAACACATGTGCATATATATTAATGCATACTCAGATATAACCGTGTACATAGAGAGGTTTTAGACTGAGTTTGATCTGGATTTCAGTAGACAAAGATGTACTGGTTATATATGAAATTTCTTTTTATAGAGAGGAAATACAAACTAAGTTTAATCAAAGAATGCATTTATTCTTGCCAATATGGGAGGAGACAGAACAACTACTACACAACAAGAATACTAGTGACACTTTAGAACTGAGCCTATAAGGTACTTTAATCTTCCAAAGAACACAAACCCACATTTAACTTCAGCAGTCATACTGACACAAGTGAAGTTACTCACAGACTGAAAGATAATGGAGTATCTTCTTTTACAGGGATTTCAAACAGCTTATCTCAAATGGTCTTTTTGTAAACATCTCATCTCTATTAGCACGGAAGCAGAATTGAAATGAACATTAGAAATCTAGAACCAAATGCAAACTGGCCCCATTGTATTCCATGAAAAACATGAAAGATTCAATTCTTACGTATTTCTTACTTGATTGAATTTGGAAACATGCAGAATATGGGTTTAATGAATAGTCACCTAAATGAAAAGGGAAAAAACCCAACAGAATCCAGATATTCCAGATATTGGGAAAGGTAATCTTGGATGAAATTCTATGTTCTCTACCTATTTAACCTGCAACTCCACTGTGCATACTCTGCTTATTCAAATTTAGTCTTAATCTGTAATTTTGGACACCTGTAATTGCACAAAGGCTGGTTTGAGCATATGTGCTTTTTTTTTTTTTCAAATAAGAAAGCTCTACCAGAAGCTCTGCAAATCATATATTTTGAAGAAACAAAAATGGCCATGTGCTCTGAGTTAACAGCAATGACTAACATTTTCTATCAAGGCGTACCATTTCAGATCACTCCAATGTGAATGCTAATTAAAATTAATTACACATGTCTCTGAAGATTTTTTTTCTTAATATCCAGAAAAGCCAAGGAGACAATCTCTGAGACAATGTCATGAAATAGTAACACTTAAGGATTTTGCCTATCTCATGTGGAGTGCTCTCCCAAAAGCATACAGATCTTTTCAAGCACACACACCCAAAACCCCACAATTTTAAGGTGGAAACGAACAGAAGATACGCTGCTCAGTATATAGGCCAGCCTTGGCAACGAAGTATCTTGAGTCTTATATGTAACCCAGAACAGAAATGCAGCCAAAACTAACACAACACAGGCCAAAATCCACAGTAGTAACAGTGACTGCCACTAAAATATTCCATAAGTCCCTGGAGGAGAAGGTTTGATGCCTTTCGTGGTGAGGGATGGAAGCCTGTTTTGGAATCTACCTCGGGGCCACACAGACGCAAAAGCTGCCCCCAGCTGTCAGCCCCTCAGCAGGCACAGAGGGAACACAGGTCCTGCTCCAGTCCTGCCCTTCCCTGGATGGGGCAGAGGGACCCACACTGTGCTGGGTCACGGACAGCAAGGCCAGGAGAAGCTGTGCTGCAGCTCACTCAGGTTTACCACGCGTGGCTTAGCCCGTGCTTACAACACCCATGTGTCTGGCAGGCACTTACATTTCAGATCCCACACAATCTCTTAGGGAATTTTCTTTAGGTACAGTGTAACTTTCATATTCAAGGTATGGGTTTGGCACTGCAGTTTCCTTCCCCCAAGAGCCCTTTTTTGCTCTGTAATACCAGTTTTAAACCTCACCATACCTGCACCATACTATCTCTTATTTGCCAATAATAAACAAAAATAACAAATAAATAACAAAAAAGAATATAATCCAGAAAAAAAGCAACCAGCCTTTTTCCTTTTTTTTTTCCTTTTTTTTTTGGGGGGGGGGGAAGTAGTTGGCAAAAAAGGCTAGCTATTCCTTGGATTTGTGTATTTTTCCTATTCTTAAATATTGTACTCTCCAGCATTTTAGGAGTTTGTTTAGAAATGTTAGCAGCTTTTTTTTCTGGATTAAATTTGTAGGGCTTTTTAATTAAACAGATTCTCTTTCTTCCATTTCGAACAGAGAGGGCTCTGAATAGCTTACAGTCCAGCTCTTCCTGAGGCTTAGCTTTCTGAGTAATTCAAAAACAGTAACTAAACATACATCTCATTTTAGGCTTTCTCCTTTAGCTTGGCTTCTATCCAACACCTCCTCTGACCCGGTCTCCTTTCACTAGTTCCCTTTATCTTGGCTCTTGCCCAATTTGCCTTATATATGGATAGCAGTTAACCAGTTGCTGCCCATAGCAAGAAATTCAGTACTTAAAGCTCTAGTACATTTGGAGTCCCAGAAAAACCTTTTGCTCCATCCCCTTCTAGAGCAACACACAGACAACAACACGTATCTAAAATATGTGGTGATACTTTCCACTGAGTAGACAAGACACAGTGTACTTTCCTGGGTCTTACTAGACAGCACAGCTCCCTGTGCAATATGATTCCTGACAGACAGAGTGTACTCAGGAGCCAGTAGCTAAAATTCCTCATCTGGCAGTTCTATTTTCAGTCCTATTGTGTGCCCTCGAAATGGCCTTTTGCTCGCTCTCCTCTGGACATTCATCTGTTTGTCAGATTAAAGATCTGTTTTTACAAGCCCGGCCCAGACAGTCAGCTCTGGAGCAGGGATGGCAGGTTCTGTCCCACTGCTTCATGATTACTAAGGGGCATTTGGCTCTCATGAACCTCCTCTTGTGAAAGCAAATGGAACAGTTCTGTGCTTTGCACTTGCTCCTCACACCCCTCTATCATACAGAACCACAGAGGTGAGGAAATCAACACCATAACTTGATTTCATCTAGGCCCTGGTTGGGCAGGAAAGACAAGGAGAACTGGTGGCATCTTCCTCTGCAAGGAAGGCAGAATTTCACACACTGGTTCTGCTTCTTTGGCTCCAAGGAAAGGAATGAATCTGAGGAGGAACAGAGAAAGGCTGCTGATCACGGACTCTCTACCAGGTAACCCTTTCTGACTGTGGTTGCTACTCCCAATATTGGTATGGAAGGCTAGAAAATTCACCAGCTCAACAAACACTTCAGCCTACTACCATTTATAACCCCCAAAACCTGTACCTAGTAGAATCCCTACTCCTTTAAAAGAGAATTCAGCTCTCCAGAACTGGAGAAGAGGTGGAAAGGAAGTTTTTTCTCTGCTTGTAGCAAATAAAGACAGGTTTTTTTTTTACTCATCATCATTTATTTAATTAAAAGGGAAGTAGTAAATAAATAGAGTTGTAATGCAGTAATACAACAATTTATTGACCAGTAAATCAGGAAAAAGGTGTAATTACACTACTGCAAAGGTAAAATATTACTGCAGAACAAAGGCAATCTGTCAAAATAGTGCCACGTGGATCCTGTAGTCAACAGGGAGAGATCCAGAGAACTATTGACTGCTTGCCCTTCTTAGAGGAGATGGAGGGGACTGTTGGGACTGTTGCACAGATCCTTAGGGGAGCCACATTTAAGACTACAGTTCTTGTCCCAGGCTACAGTAATTGGTCAACAGAAAAAACACCACTAAGTGAGTAATTTTTACAAGAAATACATGGAGAATAAATCAAGTGTTTGGAGTGGAATCCTGTAAGGAAAGTAAACTTTCTGGGATGGACAGAATTTGTTTTCTTTGTTCTTGAGCTCTGAACAGGAGTCTTACACACTCAGCAATGAGAACATGACAGGTTAATCTACTGAATGTGAGCAGAGATGCTGACAAAATCCTCTCTCCTCCATGTTTAGCTCTACCTGAGAAAGTCAATCAGTGGCTACATCTACACAAGTTCATAGTTAAATTCTACAGCAGTACTGCAAACATTCTCTTTTTTCCCTATAGCATAATTATTTTAAAATACTCAATATATTTGATCTCTTTTTCCAGTCTAAAAAAAGCCAGACTTGCCACAAGTTTCCTGTGGAGGAGAGATGATTAACACAAAATAGCACTCTCTCGACAGCTTTAGGTTTAGACACACACTGCTTGACCCTGTAGCTCAACTTCAGTTGCTTAAAGGCAGACTCATGTAGATGGACACAGCCAAAAATGATCCAGGAATCACAGGGCACTCACTTGAATTTATTTTGTTTTAATACCTAGTACTCCTAAGGTAAGTAAACTAGAGCAGTCCGTTGCAAAGGTCTTCCATAGTGTCTATAAATTAAGTAGACAGCCCATTCAAAAACTTTAAATATATTACTTACTTTGCTAAAAAACAAATTTAACCTCCCACTTAAAGTAGTTCTTTAAGAAATACTGTAACTATTTCAGGCAAAGTTTTCCTTTTCCCACCCTCACCTTTTTTTTTTTTTTCTTGTTGTTTTTTTAAAATTTAATTAGAAAGTAGCATGAAAATAATTTAATTATTTCACAACACAGCCTTTTCATAAACACACAATTATGTGCATTTCATGAGAATTTATCTTCACTGTGAAATCAATCGTCACAGTCTCCATTTACTCTACATTACCAAGTCATATTTGATTCCTGTCAGAGAACTGTTGACTTCTGCAGTAAATCAAAATGACAGATACTGTTAGTTTCCTTCTCCATCTATCCCAAGTCTCAGCTAACTCAAGATGGTTTTTCCTTCTATGCAGTGAAATGAGTATTTTCCTGGTCACTATATTGCAGAGCTGGAAAGGTTTTCATAAATGGAAAAAATGCAGTGCATAATCCAGGAAACTATTGAAATGTACAGTATCAGAAACATATGGCTGGAGCAAATACCTATGCAGTGAGGGGCTGGGAATGAAAAAGAGAACAAGCTTATTAAAATTCTTCTCCTAAAAGGATTTTGCTTGAAAATTAAAATAATTTAATTGAACATTAACGAAGATTTCATAGCCAAGGGAAAAAAATGCTGCAGATTATTGGGGGGGCAGGAGAAGAGGGGGGAGGAAAGAGATGTAGAATGATTTCTGTGCTATCATGGAAGCAGGAACAGATGATTGTGCCTTTGTTCTTTAACGATCTACATCTTAAATAGCAAAATGGTTCCATAACCAGAACTCTCAGTGGGCAGACTTCGAAAGCTGATTTCTTTCTCAGTTGCTACTGTTTTTTTTAATTTAAAAACACAACCACTCCACCACCCCCCAACAACTACAAAAAAAAAGCCAATCAGAAACTAAGTTAATTTTTTACACGATCTTTGAAAAGCAAGCCATACTCTCTCACACACACACATCAGAAACCAGGATTCAACTGATTACCACAAAGTAAAACAACAATAAGACTCCTTATTTCAATGTATCTTTATCTATTCGCTGTTTCAGTTTCCTTAAGAATGTGTGATAGGGGACAGAGTCCCCAACCAGATCACTCTACTTGAGAACCAATATTCCTGTTTTTGCTGACACATTTATGAATTCAGGATTCAGTGGAAAGTGATACTAAGCTTGTTTTGATCAATTTGTGCCAGGAGGCAGATTTTTAGAAATATCAAAAATCAGCTGTTTTACAGTAACAGAGAAACTGCTGTTTTAATTAGAATTCAATAAATATTTCTTCAAAAATGACTTCTGCCTCCCTTAAAGTGGGAAGACTGACTCCGTGATCTGCCTCAACCAAGGCAAAGGTATTTTGAGGTCTTACTGCTATGCTGTCATGTCTTAACATGCCCATGTGGATATAAAGATGTTTTTAGAGCAGCTTGCAGAGGCTGCAGGGTCTACTCAGAGCCCAAAGAGGCAGGGCTGTTACAGACATGGCAAACATGTTAGACATCTGATTTTGAAATCCTTCATGTCTAGTATGGATTAAGATGAAGTGAAAATGTGAATGTCCAGCTATGTACCACCCAAATAAATCCCAAACTTTCCAATGACAATGCTTCTCTTGGATTTTCACAGAAGTTTGATGATTAATATTTATGATGATGATAATATTCAAAGTCATTGATCAAACCAAAGGAGAAACAATGAGCTAAAATTAACAAATTTCTCGTGGAAGTAACCTAATATGTACAGCTGATATCAAGCCACCAGGACAAAGTTACTTTTCTTGATAGATGTACACATAGCACTGGGATGATCCACTCATAACTACAGCAGAATCATCAGAATTAGCATTCATTTCCAGCATCCAAAGATCATTTATGTTTTTAAGAACATGAAAAGCTTTTCAAAGCTTTCTTCTGTGTTCCAGAAATGCAACTGGTCAAGCACTGGAAACCTTATTCCCAGCTAGTATGTGTGTGACATACTTTCAAAGGGCATCTCCTGGCAGACCATGTCCCCTTGGCAGGCTGGCTGAGGTGCCAGCAGACACAGGCAAAGCCTTCCTGGGGTAGCTCAGACTGAGACTGACATTGTGTCCTCACATTTCTGGGGTAAGCAGAAACTTGACAGCCCAGAAATCCCATGCTTTGCTTTTGCTTTGCAGGAGGGAGGGGCATTCCTTGGTTCTGAAAGTTCTGGCCACTATTTCTGGCCAGTTTGGGAGCAACAACAGCTGGCTCTGCAGAGAGCCACATCCAGTCCTCATCATCTTGAACATCTGAAGGTAATGCCAAGCTTTGGTGATGTGAGGGAGAAGAGAGTGTGAAGGAATTTAGCAGAAGAGGGAAACAAGGATATCTATCCATGCTACTCCTGCAATTCAGTTTACTTATTTGTCTGAAAAAAAACCTTACAGAAATTGCCCCTTATCTGCTAAAATGCAATTCCACTGAGACACCTACAGATGCAACTCTCCTCCTCAGTAAAAAAAAAAGTAAAAATTACTTATTTCACTTTTATTATTTCACTTTTATGTCTTTTATAATCTTTAAGGAACCTGTTTGTGCACAGCAATCTGAACTGGCTGTGTACCAGGAGCAGCTTCCATAGAGCATCCGCACCACTTAAAACAGAGAAGAGTCAGAGAGGAAAAGTGTGGAGCAAAAACTAAAAAGCAAAGATTTTATTAATTAGAGAAGTAGAGGAATCTAATTTTTCTCCATTCAGCAGCATTTAAACCCAAACAAACAATCAAATTAGTCCCAAGACTAATGACAGGCAAGATTTTCCACTGGAGAAAGTGAAAAGCAATGACGCTTTTGTGATTTACACCAGTTGAATCTGGTCACAAGGTACAGAAGTCATGAATGTTTTGGTAAGCCTAGGTGACTGCCAAATAAAACAAAAATAGGATCAGGAGATGATTATTCAGCCATACGGAAGAACAGCTGACTCATCATGGAGCTGTTTCACCCCACGAGTGGCTCAGAGGACACCAACCTTTTATCCCATGGTTATGCAACAGCAAAGAAGAAGATAAATCAAGAATATTGAGACCTTGTGTACTCAACATGGTGGAAATAGCAGAACTGCACTCACAGTTATTAGAATGCTCAGCTAGATATAATTTTATAGAAGTATCTGCAGAATAGCACATTTTCTTACCTCTGTTCTGTGTTAAACAATGCAAAGATGTGTTTGCTGGACATGAAGCTCTTTTCAACATCTCGCACTTTCAAGTTGTCCAAAGGCAGCATATACTTCTTCTCTTTTTCCTAGAAAACAAATGGATTAAAACAGCACTGTGTGAGAAGAAGCTTGATGTCAGCAAGCTCTGTTTAGCTGGTAATGACCTTGGTACATTCGTTATCATAAGGAAAATACCCAAATTTATATATCTGCTTATCTTTCATAGACCTACCTGCAAGAGAAATGAAACCTCAGTTTCAGTTCTGTTTTTCACTGACCCTTTTAAAACATTTCCTAATAAAAAAAGTTCACCTCAAACACAGAAACATCTACATTTGTTATTTTTCATTCCCCTGAATTCTAAAAAAGCAAAGGTCAGTCTTAACTAAAATAAAAAGTGTCTGATCAATGAAGAACTCTTCTATGTCTGCACAGCAAGTGAAGTAACTGGTGACATAAGTTCACGTCTACTTCGTTACTATTATTAATTAGGCAAGCATGGCATTCAATAAACCCACACATAAACTTTCATTCTGCCAGTGAAAAATATGAAACCCATACAAATCAATCAAAATAATACCATTATCAAGGTTTTATATGTACCACGTACAAACAGAATCAGACTCTAATCTAACCAGCTTATTTCTCTAAATAGGAATGACTTATTCACTCTTGCTATAGCCAACTCCTTTGCAATTTCATCACAACCCTCATTCATAGCACTATCACTGTAATTTCATCTTTTCCAGGTTTCTTCCTTCCTTTCACTTCCAATTAAGGACTAACAATACTCCGTCAGTAATTTATTATGTCAGAACAAAAAACCCCTGAGATTATTAGCTGTTTCCATTGTGTTAAACTTCTTTGAGTCGTTGAACTGATGGCTAAACTGAACCGAACCTCTCCAGTTTGCTTTGCAAACACACCAGATGTTAAATAGAAGGATCCAAAGACAAGAGGGCATCCTCAAAACCCTCATTCTGGGCTTGCACATCACGATAACACTGACAGGGGTATTAACACAGCACAGTTTAAGAGCTTCTAAAAGCCATTAAGGTACTGTTAAGGCTGGTGCCACTACCATGGAAGCAATGAAGTTCAGAGAAGCTTTATGTCCTGGAATTTTTCCAGCGGATACTAAATGGGGTTTTCGTGAATTTGGCTACCCAATGACCCTACAGAACTTCAATAAATCACCAAAGTTGGAGAGCTTAGGATTCCTTTACAGTCCCTTATCAGTCAACATGAAGCAAGGCTGACTCATCTCTGCCCAGCCGCCACCAGAGCCAGCTATAAAGTTCACCACCACTGCACTTCCTGGAGTATTCTGGACTGGGGCATCACTTATGAGAGTTGGCTCAAGGAAGAAATATGCATAGGATAACAGTTTATTGTATGCATGAGGCAGGACAAAGGGACAAATCAAACTACAGCTCATTCTTCTCAATGTGTGTTTCCCAGAATACACCAAGCAACTTCCATTGCACAGAACTGGAAGATGTCCTGGCTGGGCTGAATGTGTGTTCTGTGAGGGCAGATGCAATTCATCTTGGCTGAGCTTCAGCAGATTGCAAAACTAAGCTGGATGAGAAAGGCCCTAAGAGTGAAACTATAAAAATACTGTGACATGGCCAGCAACGGCTCACTTTCCTAGACAGCCTCATACCAGGCCTCAAGAGAGGAAAAAGCAGATTTCAAAAGCCCTTCTGGAAAAGCACAGTTTCTCTTGTTGTTGAATACAAAGGTTATCAAATTCAGTATATTACATAAAAAGTATCTTCTGGATTTTGAAACTGCCTCTATCTGAACCATCCTAGAAATTATTACTCACAAAAATACATTCATATGTATATTCTTCACTCTCCCATAAAACGTCTACTCCCCTGAAGGAGTCTAGTTCTGTGCCAATCTGTAGCTGTTTATCATGGTTCATATCTATATTCTGCTTCCAGGGAATATGTATTGTCTGCAGCCTTGGAGCTCTCCCTGCAGAGACTGTACACTGTCATCCATTCAGTAAGAATTACCACTGAGATAAAGAAAAAAAAGCCAAATAAATTCATAATTTACCAATATAAAAGTAAATAATAGTAAATGATGCTAAATAAAGAACTTAGAGATCAGATATTTATGTATCAAAATTAAAAGTACACTGTCGTCTAATACAGATTTTTATCGATATGATCTGTTTTGCTATTAAAAATTTATGTCCCAACTAGTATATTAAATAAAAGGCAACGGTGTATTAGCTTTGCTGCCATAACAAAGGGACACGCACTTGAAAAATATTCTAGCATATATTAAACTTTGTATTAAAAGCAAATTTTTTTTTCCACTAAAAGCTGGACTGCATGGCGATGTAAGAAACTTTATTTCAATTTTTTTTTTAACTTACCTTCCAGTTTCACAGGGTAGGCTTATCATTGTTTACTATTCAATTACTGAAAAATTCAGAAGTTTCTGATGTAGTCTTTGTTCTGACAGACACTATTCACTGACAAACCAAGCAACTGCAGATGACTAAAAATAGAAACTGATGAAAAAACTATACCAAGAATCTGATTGTCTAAACAAAATTTCCACAAGCAGGAAAGTTATATAAATGTTTGATGCCAAACTGTGAGAAAGTGTTTCTTCTGCAGCCACCAGGAAAAAGGAAATGCCTACTGAAGGCTAAGAAGTGGTTGGTATTTATTTACATGGCCTCCTACCCACATGCTGAGACAGGGCAGTTTCCAAGAAAGAGAAATCACAGGGTGCCTGTGCTTGAGGCAAACAGAGACAGCATGTCACACAGGAGAGATCAGAGCTAAATACTGCTTAATTTCAGGAGAAAGTATTACTGTGACAGTAAATTGTAGCAGCAAAACTCATTGCGATTTTTTTCCCTTCCAAAGTGGGGGAAAATATACATAAATGGAGAATGGGCTAATTCGACAACAGATGAGCCTAAGTTCAATTAATATTATGGTAGGGCAAAAAAAGCCCCAGCCAGGACTATTTGTGCATGTTTCCCATCCTGAGAAGTTGACAGCATAAGAAACAGGGAATGCATGAAGCCTGGGAGGAATGGGGCTAGGCACACTTCGACGAGTGACTACATGCACATAACTGTGGGTCCAGTTTGTCCCCCTCAGCATTTGTTCTTTTTTATTTATAGAATTTTATTTTTATAAAGGGGCAGAGAACTTAAGCGTGACACGAGGGGAAAAACCAGCACATGCTGATCTCACGTAGAGACTTTGCCTCTCTTTTTCCAGAGCAGAAGAGAAGAAGGAAAAAGTGGGAGGTAGAATGGCCCATTCCTGTCCCTGTGACATGAAAAAAATTCCCTATACTCCACCTTAGAAAAACAAACGAACCTGCTGGCCTGGGGAGGCCTTCCCACCCTGGAGACGATGTTTCACCACTCGTGGGCATAAGTAGCACTCACATCCTTAATGGACCAATTCTGTTCTCCGACAGGCAAGTGAGCTGCCAGGAACTGACAGCATGATGTAAATATGCCATATTACAACTGCCCCTTCCTTCTGCACTGTTTAAATGTACTAAAAATAAATACTGCTCAAGTCCAAAATGGCACAAGGGATACAAAAAATACGACAGCAGCTCCCCTTCCCCCAGCAGGGTCTCAGCCAGCACTTCCAGGCTAATGAACTCCATTCCATTTTCAGCCAGGGGCAGAAACCGCTTCAAAAATACTCTGTGCTTTTGGAACTTTCAGGCTCAGTCAAAACAGCAAAAGAAATCTTGGACACAACGTCAGCAAACTGGATGATAAGGAGAAGAGAATTCCTTTGCTTCAAAGAAAAGAGATTGTTAAATTACTTCTAGATCTTCCAGTTATCAAAGGTGATTCTTTCGTCACTTTAGGATGGCTACAGTGCAGCAGGAGCAGCAGCGCAGGCTCTACTCCATAAGAGAATGGAATTAAAGCTCATGCAGGACAATTCAAACACACGATGCTCAGGTTCTGAAATACAGGACTGAGCTGAGTGTGAGCTCAATTGCACTTCCAGCTGTACTGAGAGAATTGAGCTGGTTTGCTCACCACTTACTAATGCCTCATAGAACACCAGCTTTGAAATGGAGGGTCATAACACCAACCAAAACCTCTCTATGTGGGGACCACAAGTTCAGAGAAATCAAGCTCCCAAGTGGAAGCAGAGGCCACACTGGAAAGGTTGGAACAAAGGCTGGTTTACAGCAGGATTCATTCTCTGCACCAGCTGTACTGAGAGTACAAATCCCAGGAGTATTTACTGCGCACTGATAGCAAATGTAAATATTCACAAAATGCCTCCGCCATTAGTATGAGGTATTAACAAGTATTAGGCATTGATGATGCAAAAGAGTGAACTGTTTTAAAATCATAAACTGAGGAAGAACAGCTTTGAAATAAAGCTGGGGAACAGCAGATAAAAAACTTAGAATTTCTGCCTTTTCATAGATTTCCAGACTAACACTGTACTGCTTGGTCTATTTGTTTCTGCATTCATACTCGGGGCTAATACTTACCTGACTCACAGGTGTCGTGCTCAACCTTGTTTCTGCCAGCAGCCAGCAATGGCATGGCATCATTAAATATCCTGCAATCAGAGCTCTAAAACGTGTAGGAAGCCAAGCAACTATTTGGCAAAGTGGTTACGCAGCAGAGGCAGAAAATAATCCCAAAGCAAAGATATTCTATAGTACTGTACTACTTTATATGGCCAGAGCAGTACCCACATTCTGCAGGGACACAAGAAGCAGTGGCCTGTGAACCTGCTGAGCCAGAGTGACCCATATTAAAGAAAGAAGAAAAATAATAGGAAGTGTAAGGAAACTCTGGTGGTCTGTGCCTGTTTACTCCCAAAAAGGAAAGGCTCAGACTTGTTTACACCTCAGACCTCTGGCTGCCAGTGAAAACAGCCTATTCTGTGGCATTCATGAAAGTGAAAACTATTAAGACGCCTCATAGAAACCTTTTTAGCATTCAAATCAATATCCAAGAATTTACCATATTCTGACTTTAAACATACCCAAGAGAATTTTACTGTGTTTCTATTACAGTTTATATTTCTCTCTCAGTTAACAAAGCCACACAGCATCTTCAGAATGGTCTCTGCTTCACCATGCTTTGCTTTAAAGCATACTTTGGAAAATGAAGCATGAGATTCTCAGACACTACTGCAAAATTTTGAAGAAAAATAAAGCAAGTTATTTTATTACAGATAAAATAACAGTTTGGGATTCAGGCCTGAGCATGCTCCTGGGTACAGATGTAGAAAACATAGTTCTAGTGTGTCTATAAAATGAAGAAGGAGCTGCTTTATCAGAAAAACAATGTATATATAGATATTCTAACATTTTAATGAAAAGCACTGCAAAAGAATACTTAATAAGTTGCAGATGAGAACATGTTTTTTCCATCTATGCACCTCTCCCCTCCAGTCTTCTACAGTCAATTCCAAATTGAAAATCTCATGACAAAAACGTGACAATGGCTCAGGCTGATAAACCGAGCTGTTAAGAGAACAGAGCACATGGCACAGAGCACAAATACCAAATCTTATGTTCCTTCAGTCTTACAACTCTTTACCTTTATGCCATGGTCAAAATACTGAGTTTCTTATATAATCAAAGCTGAAAATGGTAAACCTGAAACCATAGTTGAAAGAACGATTTCATGATAGAACCAAGGTATTTCAGGTTTCATTTATTATCTTTCTGTATTTTGCATTTGTACTATCTTTTTCAGGCAATTATGCATACTTCTGGCACTTACAATTTTTTCCCACTCTTTTGATATCTTTTTCCACAACATATTATTAAAAAAATTTAAGAGCCTTGTTATATCTCGGCTGTTTCTTCAGAATTCAACTATGGGACTAAACCTGATGCTCATGTTAAATCAGTCCTTAGTCTGGCATTATCATTCATTTTACAGTGTCACTCATTTCCCACGGTGTTTTTCTCTCTCATAAGAAGCAGTATTACATTTGTTTTTGCAGTTTTCTTTTGCCCAAATTTCTTCAGGAATTGAAAAACAAAAGTTCCCAACTCTGCACATGAAGTACTTCATCAAGAAATGGTCACTGGTTCTTCCTTGAAAGCAGTTTCCTATCCTGCTACATTTCAAGACTTGCCAGAAGGACACCAATACAGACTGTCTCTACATCACTGTTTTGCACCACAAAGATTTACAATTTTAACTGAGGGCTTCCAGGGAGCTGAAGCTGCAGTTTGCATTCCTACAGCACACAGCAAAGCAGAACCTCACAACCCACCCACTCAGAGGTAGGCAGCCCCAGATTCCTCCTTCTCCTTTGCCTGGAAGAAAGGATGGGCACAGAATTCTTGGGGAGTGATGTGCTGAGCAGCCAAGCTGGCCTTGAAGTGGGAGCTGACAAACCTGCTGTAGCAAGCTAATTCCGTGGGAGTGCACAGCAGTCCCCATGTTGTGGTACCAGAGAAACATCTTTCTCATTGTCAATATCTCATTTCCCTCAATAATGGCTGACTAGGCATCATTGGATTAGTGCAGAGCCTGAACAGTTGGATTGAGGAAAAGAAAAGAGAGAGAAGAGAAGAGAAGAGAAGAGAAGAGAAGAGAAGAGAAGAGAAGAGAAGAGAAGAGAAGAGAAGAGAAGAGAAGAGAAGAGAAGAGAAGAGAAGAGACGAAAAGAAAAGAAAAGAAAAGAAAAGAAAAGAAAAGAAAAGAAAAGAAAAGAAAAGAAAAGAAAAGAAAAGAAAAGAAAAGAAAAGAAAAAAGAAAAGAAAAGAAAAATCTAATCTAGTAATTTCACTGGCACTCTCCTGTGCCTTCACATAATCGGTGCATCAAACAGAAGGGGAATAGTTTCTGGAATATATAACAAATTCAATGTGATTTAAGTTTGCCCCTCTCCAAAAGAGGTGTTTATTATCACAAGTGAAGGGCTGGTCTTTCACTGGTCTGTGCTGTCAGTAAAAGGATCAATCTCAGAAAGGGCCTGATGAAGAGGAAATCTCTGTTTAGCTCCTATCAGTTAGGATCTTGAAAGGTCATTTTGAATTTGGGAAATCTTGTCTGGGAAAGAAGCCAGCAATTCCTCTGGACTGAAGTGATGCTGGCATTTAAAACTGAGAGAAAGCCCCAGCTGATGAACCAGTGACAGTCTGGAAAAATTCTGCTGGATGCATCAAGTGGCTGCTCTGAAGGTAGAGGGGAGATAAACGTATCCTTTGACCCTTTTATCCCTTGCTAAGAAGCCTGCTTAGGACAGCTTGTTTTTCTCTGCTGGTGCTCAAGTTTTTGTTTTTCACTCCTCACCTAGTGCAGATCATCCAACAACCACAGTGGTTTGTAGGAGCAGGAGTGCAGGATGAAGGGCTTTGGAGCAGCATGCCTGTGCTGGCAGAGGGCATAGAGGGACAATGACACACCAGGGTCTTCGAGATCAGGCTTCTCAGTTGGGTACAGCTTTTCATTAACAGTTTTGCTTATCACACACACATGTGTGTGTGTGTGTGTGTATAAAAATATGGTATTTTATACATATATGTATACACATGTTCTGGTGGTGGGATTTTTTTTTTATTTACAGATAAAAAATAATTCTTGAAACCTCTTTGAAGAGAAGTGCAGCTCAGATTTCAGTCTTGAGAAGGTGATGGTCTCGGTGGGTGAACCTCTCTAGTTCTAATGATCTCCTGTATTAGGAATACTAAGATAACATGGAAAAAAAACAGCAAGTTGTACTGTATTTTCAGCTTACTCAGTTCCCTGAACTTGTAGATAGAAAGATAACCTTTCATTTATAAGCGTCCTGAAATTCCTCAGTAGGCACAATGAAGAAGATGCACCTTTGATACAGTACCTTTTTTTCTGCTGGAAAAGCATTTCTTAAAACTCCTCTGGCTTTTGTATCCATTTCACTTTCTATAAAGTGAATCCTGGAAAAGTTCAAACTCAGGAAGCCACCAGATACCTTTCCCTGGGTACCAACTGAAGTGTGTCCAGAGATGCTACATCCTTTGTGTATGCAGAAAAAAGACCTTTTCTGCAAGATGTAAAACGATAAATATGCAAATATATAATTATGTAAAAACATTAAGCAGGATTTTCCTGAGGCGATGCATCTGTCACTGCAGGACTCCTAAAGATGCAACATAATGCACACACGCAAATTAGTTCAAGGCATTTATGCTGCCCTACTTGCTTGTTATCATTAAAAGCTTTCAGACAGCAATCAATTTCACTGTGGTGGAGATTACTGCAAAATGCATTAAGAAGTTCACGCCTGTGGCAATGGTCACTGAAAATATTTTGGAAAGCATCCCAGAAGTATAAGACTTTTTCCAGACATCCGAGAGAAACTCTGCTGTGACAGAGCTTCTGGTGTCAAGACTTCTCCGCCAGCACCCCTCCTCTTTAGTTGTCTTTTTTTTTTTTTAATAGCAGCATTTTTTGAAAGGCACATTTCAGCTTTTTCTTTTTTTTTTCTTTTTTTCTAAATCAAGCCAAGATACTTGGGTCATGGAAAACATTAACTTCTGGGACAACTGTCTGAAGCTATCTCCTTTCTTGCTCTACATTGTATGTATAAATATACTCTAGCTTCTTAATTTTCTCAAAGAAAAACTATTGAATTATAACAAGAGTGATAAAATCACCTGCTTTCTCTATCACAACATTTTGGAGTTTGGGGTTTTTTTTTAATAAAGTAAGTAGCCCAGGGGATGTTCCTATAACTAATACACAAAGAAAAATGAATACACCATAACCGCCAAGCACTATTTCTACTTCATATCAAAACCATTACCTTCAAACGCTAAGTCACATAATGCCATCAAATCTTCAGGAGAAGGTTTTGAGGTGTGTCTCAGAATTTGACAAGAGATATCCTAAAATAGTTACAGCGATATGCAGGAAAACCTGCAGCCCTCTGTCCTTGGAAATCAATATTAGATTGAAATCTCCTTAGACACATTAATCAGGAATATTCCTAAGAAGCTGTCCCAGACTGAAGCACTCTTGAAGCTCATAGCCAAAGCTGTTCCTCAAACTTAAGCTGCCCTTAAGTTGTCTCTATTCTCGAACCCGCCTACCCCAGAAGCCACTTCTGAACCTACATCACCTGCCTCAGTAAGTACTGGAATGTGAGTGGAGATTTACTCAAAGAAAAGGAACCTGACAAACAGGGGCATGGGAATGTGGGAAAAAAAAGGTTAGTAGAACATCCAAGAAAACAGAAAATTTTCAAAAGATCTGATCTAAAGATCCTCTGGTTCAACTTGAGGCCATTTCCTCTTGTCTTGCTGGTTGTCTGGAAGAGACCGACCCCAGCTGGCTACACCCTATTTTCATGTAGTTGTAGAGAGCAATAAGGTCATCTCTGAACCTCTTTTCTCCAGGCTGAGCCACCCCAGATCCCTCAGCCTCTCCTCAAATGACTTGTTCCCCTTCACCAGCTTTGTTGCCCTTCTCTGGACTGGCTCCATCAAAGTTACTGTCACTAAAAAAAGTGATGGCAAGGTGCAAGGCAGTGCTAGTCTTCTACTAACTCCTACCACCTGAAGCAGAGGGAGGTATGTGTAGGAGAGCTGCCAAATATGGCACTTTTCAATCTGCAGATGCCACACATGAAAACAAAACATCCAAGTGTTGCTCACCCCAAGCATCTCTTTCCTGATAACTGCATGTTAGTTTGTCACATGCAGAAGTGTGTTCCAGGAAGGACACTGGACACATTGCAAATAATTTTGATTGTGCTGCTCACCTGTTCACTTGCAGCAAAATACAGAAAACAGAGGTCCTGTTCCAGCATCACCCCAAGGAAAAGTATGTCAACCATACAGCTACACCTTAAAAACACACACCTGAAACAGAGGGACTAACTCCACTGCCTTGGCCACGTGCTCCCTTTAAATACTATGGCAGGTGCTGAACTCGAGCAGATACCTCAGCAGGAGGTACCACACTTTGGGGAAGCACACAGCAACACCTCTGGAAGGATAGAGACATCCTCAAACTGAAATAACCACTGACTGTTTAAGTGTTGTCACTGCCCTTTCATGTGATGATGGACCATCGCTGATTTATTGACTGATCACCTTTGTCAGCTTCATATAAGCCCACCTTTGTGCCCTTGCTGAAGCACAGTGGCAGGATAATGTCCCTAACACCAAAGCCTTAGAGACTGGCGATCCTTGGCACCGCTGGAAGTTCTCCTGCAGGCCCAGAGCAGGCTGTGCCACATCCAGAACAGATCATCCAAAGCCACCTTTGCAGCCAGCTCGAGCAGAAACAGGCAAACAAACACTCTGCAAGCACAAACTTACAGCACATCTTCAGCCATGTGGTATCAGTTTCCCTATGTCAGAGGCAACAGCCAGAGGTTTGTGCTAAGAGGCAGATCATGCACTGTCACAACCAAGAGCTAGGAACAAAGCCGGACTGCCACTGTGCACTGCAAGGGGCACAGGGGGAAGCAGGGTGCTGAAGTCAGGACACAACATCTGTGATGCTTCTGGCTGCCAGATTCATTCTTAACAAAGCAGCAACAAACTCTCAGTCAACCAGAGACTCCATCATCATCGCCGTGAGTGACTAGTACAAAAAAGTGGTAAATGAGAATATCCCTCAAGAGTATCGGCACCTGGGAGGAGGCGTTTCCCTTGCTTTTGCATTGTGGATGAGGTCTTCAGTAAGTGCCAGATTTAAGAATCTTGCAGTCGTATTCTTTGGCTATCACAAAACAAAAACCTTACTAATAATTCCAAAGTATTTTTAATGGTTTTTCTACTTTTCTCCATATCTCTTCCAATCCAGACTAATGCCAAACCTTGTCTTTTCTTGCAGTGACATTTAAAAATACGTCATTTCTCCTCCATATAAAATAACATCATCTTAAAAGAATTCCAGTTCTCCCATGTCTGGATTCCTGCAATCAAGTACTACTCTGATTCATACCTAACACCCTCTTTTATTCCATGCTGTTTGCTTAGGGAGGAGAATACAGATTGAATACACCATTGTGTAGACTGAAAGTTGTGTTAAGATGACAAACACCTGCATTTACTTAATCATCTTTGTTCAGATACTGTCAGTTGGCCGCCCCAAGAGCACAGTTAGAAAGGAGCTCTTTCCTAAGGAAAAAGACCTCTAACCAATGATCACAATAGCTGTAAGAACTATCTTCATCATGCTCTAAAAATTTGTAACATGCAGCTTGAATAGCTATTGTTGGTGAAGTGACATGAAAATAAACTTTTTAAAGATCCAGTAAACAAGGTGTAAAGTTTTACTTCAGCAGCACTGGCTACACATGCTTAACCTCAGCTGTTTCAAAGAATCCATGAAAGGTACAATTTGAAAGTCTCCAGGAGCTTGAGAACTCCAAACAAACAATGGTAATGCAAGAGGTAATGACAATATTGCAACCACAGAAGACAATAAAAAAGGTGCATTGAAATCCAAAAGTTGAAACATGCCTGCAAAAATGTTGTATTTTTACAGTATGTGGCTGTACTACGGACAAGGAAGATGAACACCGCTGCTTCTCTGAAAGAAAAGGCAATATTTACTATGCAGCACTTCCTCAACAGTATAAGTCTTTATCAATGCTGACTCAAAACATTGGATACTATCAATTCCCTGGCCCTAAACTTGCAGGACACTATTACATTTGTAAAGAATCACTGCAGCATATGTACACTAATTCTACATAACATTGACATACGGCACTGAATTCCCAGACAGTCAGTCAAAGTTCTGGGCAGGAAACCAAATTCCATGGTTTTTTTTTTTTTTTTAAACACTATGTCAAAACACCCCTATTACTCGTTACTTGTGCTTTGAAAGATATACTCCATTACTCCTTAATGTCATTAGCTTTTACAGATACTGCAACCAACGAGGAACTGCTGCTGGAAAAATCTATTACAACTGCTTTCTAACACTGACATTTTGAGAGTGTTTCCATAGGAAAGCAGCATGGTCACAACAAAAATCCAAGGGAAAACAAGACAGCTAACTTAAAAATACACACACAAAATCGAATTTCAGTAAGGAATCTATAAGAGTGGAAACTAGCTATTGCACTCCCAAGTATATAATTTTTCACAAAGAAGTTAGTTCTATGACTGATTCTGAAAAAACTGAATTCATACAACTAAGCCTTACTCGTGGTAAACCATCTTATTAGCTGTCAATGAGCTCACTTCACACACAGTTAATTCTGTTATCAGAGATCATCCATTAACGAGTTCTAAAGCAATAAAGAACAGTTTAGACAAACATTTTTTCCACTCGTTTTGTTTTTAGGACACTCAAAGATACAAAGCAGGGAGGACAGCTTATTGCAAAGTTGTCCATGCAACAAAATTTTAAAAATACAACATAAAACAAAGAAAAAAATTCAGCTAGTTCTCCTCTGGCCTTCAAAAGCCTCAAAAGTATTGAAATAAAATACTGAAATAAAAAGTTCATTAGAAGTGTTCTATGTTTGCCCAAGCACTATTTTAACATCGTATTCAGCAATTTGATTCTCTGTGATCCATTCTTTGCATTTACATTACTCAAACTAAATGTATATTTTAATTATTGTCTCAATTCATTCCTTTTGCTGAAATAACATTCTGTGCTCCTCTGAGGATATTCCCAAGGTTACAAAAACTAGATTGTCTAGCAGTTTAGATTTGTTTTAAATGCCTAATAATACATTATACTAAAATGGCTTGAAATAATGAGGGTTTTATACTAATACATTACCAAAATATAATTACTAGTAATTCCCAGGAAAAAAGTACATGACAATAGACAAGGCTAAATGCATTTATCTTAAAATAAATGCATTACAGAACTAATGGCCATTACTCAAGAAGGAAAAAAAAAATCCTCCCCAAACCTAGCGTTATAAGCCTGGAAAATTTACATTTAAAAGAAATTCACATTCCCTAATGAAAACAGAAGACCCCAAATACATTTCAATCTGCCCTGAAATTGCACTTTAGAAATGCAATTAGGGGAGAACCTAATTCAGAAGAGGAAAAATACAGTTTAGTCTAAGAACACAAAACTAGGGTTTAAAATCAAATTCACTTGGCAGCGGCACAGAGCCTTTACAAGTGAATCCTGAGTCCCCTTGTTTTTCTTGCACTCACTTGCTTTTCCCATTCACCTCCCACATCTCCTACAAAAGACATTTGGTGCAAGAAGCATTTTTCAAGTTAGGAACAACAGAAATGCAAAGATGACTCTGGCCACAGTTTGTATGTGGACAAAGACCACCACTTCTAGGTGCTTTTTGCAGAGAAGGACACTGTTTGTAAAGCTGCTGGAACCGAACACGGCGCTCTTACAAACTGACACTACCTCCTCCCAAAAGGTAAGTGAAGATGGGAACCTCTGATATCAGTGATCTCTGATATTTTCTGCAGGCTGAAACAGAATCCCAGACCCTTTCAGAACACGATGACACATGATCACCTCAAAGAGAAGCCCATTATGGAATTTTTCTTGTGCTTACTGAAAAGGAGGAAAATTTTATATACCATAACAGGCACATGCCCCTTAATCTAAAATAATTATACTCTAGTTACCATTGGATACTAAATTCCCTCAGCTTAAACAGCACAGCCAAAAAGTCTTCATTATTTGGATCATTTAGTGCAAAAGTTGACTGAAGTCAGGTGCTGAGTTCCATAAGAAAACATTCCTAATTAATTTGAATTAGGCTGCAAATTCTCAGCTTATGCTGCAGTTTAAGAAAGTCCTCACTGCCCTCACACAAACATCCACAGACACAGTACTGCTTCATAATAAAAAAAATCCTACCATAGAATGGTTTGGGTTGGAAGGGAGGTTAAACCTCATCTCATTCCCATCCCCCTGCCATGGACAGGGACACTTTCCACTGTCCCAGGTCGCTTCAAGCCCCATCCAACCTGGCCTTGAACATTTCCAGGGATGGAGCATCCACAGCTTCTCTGAGCAGCCTGTGCCAGGGCCTCACCACTCCCACAGGGAAGAATTTCTTTCTGGTACCTGATCTAAACCCACTCTCTATCAATTTAAAGCCATCACCCCTTGTTCTATCACTCCAAGCCCTTTCCAGAAGTATCCCTCCAGCTCTCTTGGAGTTCCTTTAAGTTATACTTTTGCTGCTCTAAGGTCTCCCTGGAGTCTTCTCCAGATGGAAGAACGCTTAACCCTCTCAGCCTGTCCTCATAGGAAAGGTGCTCCAGCCTTCTGAGCATCTCAATGAGCTCCTCTGGACTTGTTCAAAAAGAACTGTTAACTACAGATTCACAACACTCAGTTCTCTGCTATTTATGTCCTAAAGGGGAGGTGGGGCTGGAAGGGAGAAGAATCTAGCAAGGAAAACTATGAAGCAGATCAGACTACCTCAAAGATGAAAATGGGAAAGTAAAAAAACTTATTGGTAAGTATAAAACATGGTGACCTGGAAAAATGACTGCAGAGGGGAATAAGATTAGGAAAAGTTTATGGAAGAAACTGCTGCAGTTATCTAAAATATCTGTAGACTGACTTAGTAATGGCAGACAAACAGGAAAAGCTAGAAATTTTTAATACAGGATCAAAATTATTACTTAATTCATCTAACAGAGATCTAGTGGAATAATTCATCTGGAAAACTGACATATCTTTATATTCTTGTTTAGAGAGCCAGACAGAAAATAATTGGAAAAGCTTTCATATCAAAAGCACACACACTGGTGTGGGGTTGGCACAGCAGAGAACATTCCCAAAGGCAATAGGCAACAAAGAACATGTGCATCACCATCCCCAGGACTTTCAGTGATCACTATATAGATTCATGGTAGAGAACTTAAAGACAATGAGGTGTTTTAACTAAAACAGACAAACCATGGAAAAAGCTGACCTATTGCTTGGTTGACATTAATAGGCAATGTTGAGAAAGCTCCAGTGTTCAATCCTTCTTTTACATTACTCTTTCCCAAATATCCTAAAAAAGCAGTAAAAATTATTACGGCTAGATATTAGGAAAATAACATTAAGTTAAAGAAAATGAAGCACTAGTATAAACTGCAAAGTTCCTACCCCCTTCCTTCAGCTCTCTCAAGTTTTAAATCAACAGCTTGAAGTCATAAGAGTAAGAACTCTGCAGCAGATACGTGTAACCTCTTATCTAAATTACATAGAGAGAATAGAGCAGCAAACCTGATTTAAAATGCAAGAGTTCCTTTCAGCTACACCCTGCTCTTACTCTGCTATTTACACTGCAAGCAGCATCTTTGCTGTTCAAGATGGCACACAGTCTTCACCAAAAGCAAAGCCTGAGGGTCACAAATGCTTTTCTATTTTAAGCATGTTCTTTTTCCTCCTCTGCTCTACCCTAGTGCAGACAATTTTCCATAGTCTAGGCCTGGATCCACCAGCTCCTTCTCCCCAGAACCGCTTTTTCCAAGTCCCAGCTCCTGTACCATGCTGCTCAGGAAGGTGCTCAAGGTGGTGTGTTAGACACAGCTTGGCAGAGGTGCTTGAGACAGGGACATGAGACATGGGCTCTAACAACAGAATTAAACAAACTCAATTTATCAGGAATAATGCAACTTCTCGTTTGTGTGGAGCTGAAAGGCACCGGCATCCTGGGCTCACCCAGCATGAGAACCCCCACTCTATGGAATCAACTGCAAGTTCAAACCAAACCCAGAGAAGAGGAATGAGTCCAGCTGAACAGGAGGCTCAATCCATAGAGGCACCTTCATCTTCCATTGAAGAGGTCAACATCTGTGTCTGTTCCAAAAGAAAGACCTCAAGGCTCTGAGAAATAAAGCACCACACCTTAATTTATCCCCTCCTGGCTGGGTACCAGCCTAGCCCAGGAGTAGCTACTCATCTTTTCCATTTGGTAGAGCAGGGTGTTGGTCCATCCTCTCAGTGGCAAATAATTTACAGAATAACATAACTTCACATGTCTCACATGAAGGCTATAGGAACTTGTGCATTGTGCACAGCAAAGAAGGTCATGATGGAAATAATGAAGAACTTAGAATTCTACATTTCATGTAACTTGCGCCAATGAAGTGTTGGTTATCCCCAAACTAAGCTTGCTATATAAACTGTCCCTAAACTCTGGAGTAATTTTTTTGTAAGCAGGGAGAAACACAACTATAAATGTCTGAAGTCCTTGTCCACATTTTGACCTCAGATGTCTAAAGGCACTCGTTCTGCTGCCGCAGTGTGGAATGCTCTCCCACAAAGCACCCGTGTGGAATCTTCAGAGGCTATTTTTGCAAAGCATAATAAAAATACATTTCTTGCTAGACTTTCTGCTGTTAGCAGCACAGCTTATTGACCACCTCTCTGGATGCCTACACCTTCCATAGTATTTCATACAGACGGGATTTCTTATGTGTTAGTTACCCATTACAAAAATCTAACTGAAAATTTACAGTTGTCGACAATGAGACAAAGGAGGAAGCAAACTTCTCTTTATGTAAGGATGTATCTGTCTTCACAGTGAAAAAAGAAAATACTACTTTCACGAGGTTTACTGCAAATTTATTACAGCAATTAAACTGTCCAGTGAATCTGTCTGTATCAACTTATTTCCAGACCCAAAACCAGATGCAAAAACCACCTTTCATTTAACTTGATTATTCTAACTTGTGTAGAGTATGTAGAAACAGATATTTTAGCAACTGGTTGCTAATGAGCTTTCCTAACTCTTTAAAGCTGTTCTTGCAATGCTTTTTCTACAGCATTTACCAGAAAAAGCTAATTATTTGAAAACAGTTGAAATCCTTGCTCCTCCTGCAGCAGAAAATAGTAAATCTCTCCTGCACAGAAAAGAGTTTTAAAAACAGGCCTCACGAAGCACAGCTTCCCAAGAATCCACTTTGCCGCTGGCCATTGCTTCAATGTGTTTGTATTGCAGCTGCACAGCAAAGGGTTAGCAAAGCATCCACACTACAACGCCCATTGCCTACTCCACCCATCAGGGCTTCTAATGTTACCAAAAATGTGCAGTACTTTTAACCCATTGTTGACCACTGGCATTTAAATGCTTAGGAAGTATTTGGTTTTTGACTTTATGCATTTTGTAATGAATCTATGCACTCTCCATAAATTATTAAAGTCTTACAAGGAATATGCACAGTTTTTTATTGATGAGTTTGCATTCAAAGGGACATTTATTTGATATTTTAATCAAAAAAACCCAAAACTAATACTGTATTCAGTAGCATAAGGTTCTACCTGTTCTTCTAAGCACCCGCCTACCATTCTGTAGCTTTAACATTAACTTTCTGTGTTTGTGAATATTATTTTCTCCAATATAAACAGAAGATGAAATCTAACAAGTCACTGACTGTTGCATTTCCTCTGTGAAAGCTGATAAACAGAAGTTTCTTTAAACAAAGCACATACTTAAGCTATGACCTGCACTGATGCCGAGCATCCTTGAGACTAAGAATTCAGTGTGACTCAAGAAATCTTTCCTACGGATGTTCCCAGCTGCATTAGAAAAGGAAGAAGGAACCTATGCAAGGAAAACAAAGTTTCATAAAGCCAGGGAGGGAATCAAATGCTGCCCAGCCGTCTGCTGTGGGGCTGCAGCACTCTATTAGATTTAGTTCCTCTTGAGCATCTGGCATTTGCTGCTTTGACAAACATGCTGATCTGATTCAGGACAGGAATTGCTACTTTTCAAAATGCTGTCATATACACAGTGTCAAAACTGGAGATTTTTCTTTCCTTAGCTTTTTCATTATGGTAAAGTTTGTTTTATATCTAACAGATAAGAAAATTGCAGACTGAAGTCTGATTTTATGTTGACAGTATCTCTTTACAGTGAGTTTAACAACAAGATAAACAGCAGAATCAGAAACCAAATCACATCTTTTAACTTTTCATCTTTTAGTTACAAGACTATCCTTTCTTGCAAAGTGTTCAAACCACTACCTTGAGTTTACTTCTCACTTGTTATCCAGGTAATAAAATTAAAAGGGCATTGCAAAAGTCAGAAATGAAAAGGAAAAATCTAGATAAACAGCACATTAGATATGCTCAGAAACATGTGTTAGCACATGGGATGTCTCTTGTAACAGATGATGGATCACATAAAAGCTACTCACACCAATGAAAGTTACAGTCCATTTTCATTACCTGTATCAATAGCCTAAGATTGACTAGAAGTTATATAAAAACAAATAACAGAAGAGATACTGCACCCAGTCCTATAGCCTGTCTCATCTGCAGTGATTAATCCCACATTAATTAAACTAGAATATTCCTATTTATACAACCCTTATTTTCAGACTGGAGTCATTGCCATCTTTTACACTGATGCTTTTTACTATCCTCATACCATTTCCAGTCTCTCCCACTTTTTTAGTGACTCCATGAAGGGGAAAAATAACAAATGTCACTTTAACAGAACACAAGGGTACATCAACTCAGACTTAAATGATTTCTTCCTATGCTGTTTCAGTGTGTTCATCTTGCTGAGGTCCCACATTCTAGCAGTCAGTAAAATATATGTGTTCCAGCTAAGGCACCATATGACAACACTGCCTGAAATACTTGTTTACCCCATGGTAACCTTTCCTAACCAGGAAAGAAGGGCCTTGGTCACTTATTCAACATTCCCAGAAGCCAGGTAGCCAAGTCAAAGCTCTTGCAGACAGACTGTACACACACCTGCACCAGTTTCCATGCACAGGGCACACATAGTGCTTCAACCCCATGTGTGTTCTGAGGTAGATACCACACCAGTGTTACCAGATTTACAGGCTGCACATTCATTACCTCCCCAGCTTTTCACAGCTGGACCTATCGGAGCTTCAGTGAGGACATTCAGAATGTTTTTGCTATTCCTGTTGCAAATGGCATCAGGTTTCAGAGACGGGAGGCTTCAGGACTATTCTCATTCGTCTCCAGTTAGATACGCCAAAGTGACCATCAGGACAAAACCCACTGAGCTATTAAGCGTAATATTCCACAGGAAGAGGGGATGTTACTTTCCACAGTGATGCAAATCATGGGCACAGACAGACAGCAAGACTTGAAACGCAAACAACAATTCAGTACAAAATTCAACAACTCTATCTATGGCATGGGGAGATGCTGGTCTGTCTTCTCAGTACCCACAGAGAAAGGACATTGAGGCAAAAGAAAGCTTTACGGTAACTCTTCCAAAACTAGTGTGTTCAAATACAAGCCTCTCTCATTTGCCATTATAAGGAGACACAGAATGAATTGAAATACCATTCCTTTAAGGATCCAGTCTATTAGTAAGATAATCCCCAAATTAACAGAAAAGAGGAACAATTGAGCGCATCCACCATACAATTCCCCAATGGCATTTTATCAACAAATCAAAAATAGTGATGCCTTTTTTCTACAGACCAGGAAAAAAGTACCTTCAAAAATGTACAGGTGGAAAAAAAATCTTCTGAGCAGAACACAGAAATGGTCATGACAACTACCTGCCTGACATACGACCCAGTTTTCTGATCCCCTTCCTAAAAGTTTTTGCTCCAGTGCATATGTTGTACTCTGACTGCCAAGACAATAAATTGGTTGCCTCAGCTAACAGAAAATACCTGTCAAAAATGAAGTCATTATTTAAAACCACTGGAAGATTTAATAGGCTAGCTCACTCACCCAAGCTACTAACATAAGCAATTAACAAAATGCTTCAGCCAAAAATGTGCTATGGTTATTAAGTTCCTTATTTGTGATTAATCAAGAGAGATGGCGCAGTAGAACTCAATCCTAATCTGATTACTGGTAAAAATATACATTAAAATGTGTGAATCTGTGATGCAATGGGAGCAGAAAAAAGGTGGGACAGGTCTGAGAAATGCAGATTATGTCAATCTACTGCTAAACTCAAGACTGGTAACAGGACTGTTACCATCACCTGCACTGTGGGAACATCCATGGAATATTCCAGACTAGCAGTGCAAAAATACTTGTAACGTTTCTTGCCCCGAGGGCTGGCAATCCTTGTCGCCATGACTAAAAGTCTGGAGGCCATCTGGCAGTGTTCCAGTAACACACACTCTCCTCTGATGTTGTAGCTAGATCCTACTTCGAAGGCCGCAAAATCATGTCATGTTAGGAAAACAAAGATTATTTGCAAACTGATAACTGGTTTTTAAGATTCGCCTCCATGCAACCTTACTCAAAATAAGTATGAAGTGTAAAGCTGTGCAACTGCACAACAAACTGCATGGGCTAGTAACAAAGTAGTGCTCAGACTAGTTTAATAGGATTTAAAGTCTATAGAAAGAAAAGATTCCTCCTTCATTGCTATTACTTCCATTTCTTCTTCCTTGTTTTCAAAATCCACAAATATCAAAGATCTTTTGCTAGAGTGACCAACATTGGCAGTGAAAGTTAGCACATCTCCCATGTCCTTAGCAGAGGTGATATGCTAAGGACATGGGAGAACTCAATACAGGAAGCCCTGCTTTTAAATTATTCCTTGTCAGCAGGGGGTCATTCTCCACAGGGCACCTCTGAACTGAATGAAGAACTGCAAGTAGGACAGATCTGTTTCCAAGAGGCTACACTCAGGTTAGTGAGCCCTGAATTTTAATCAGGTTATCAGCATGGGTGCCTGAAATATGGCTGAGCAGGAGAGATACTTTGGAATACCTCTAATTCTGAAGAACTCAGCAGCAGCAACTCCAACAACAATTAGGTATGCAATTAATAACTTCTACAATATATTCTCTAGCTCTATCAGCTCCCAGGCACAGGAAAGCATTTCTCTCAGGTCTATCCAGCACACTTCAAACCAGCTCGCACAGACCAAGAGATCACAAGGAGCAGAAATGTGACAATACCTCCTGGGACAGCTCTGTCACAGAGTTCCACAGCTCAACACTAGAGGCACCACATCCCACAAGCAAGAACACACAATGGAGCTTGGAAAAGCATGCAATAATCACTGTGGTATGCATGAACCCCTGAGAGGATCCAACAGTCCTGTACAATGTGGGCTGGCTCCAAGCTGTTTGCAATAATTATTAACTAGAACTTTGGGCAGCGTCTTGTAGGTTTGTTTTTTGAACATTGTAACTGAAGTCAGTTCTTCTGTAATTTACATGGGACTCACTACTCTAACCAGGTGGTTGTGATTTGCAGGGTTCTCACAACACTTGCTCCTCTTGCTGCTTTTTCCCTGTCAGCTTAATGTTCATAGCCATTTTTGTTCAAGGGGTTTTTTGTTTTGTTTTCAGATTTAAGTTTAAAAGCATAAAATAACCTACCCCCTGTTCTTCCCCTGGTTTCTAATTAATGCCATTAAATATCGCCACCCAAAAAAGACTCAAGGTGATCTAAATCTTTGTCAAAATTAACCAAGAAGCACAGTAATGGTGAAGGTAGGTGAAAAATGTACATGAGCAATCTCTCCACCAAGACATTTAATTTGTTAGCAAATACAATTCAGAAAAGAGCCTTAAAGATCTTTTGGAGGCCACTGGTCTCAGAAAATAATAGATATGAAGTTCTCTGGTTGAATCCATTATATACAGGGAGAGACAGTAGTGAATTTGTGTGCTGGGGAGTGATTATAAATTGTATTAAACAAACAACTGTGGGAAGCATAAAGGACTGGAAAACAACAAACTAGAAAGGAAGCACAGTACCTGTGTGTCATCACAAAAGACATCACCGTCTGAATGCCCATATTTGTAATGTAACCATAAAACCAGGCCAGTTTCATCTTTGGGGGCTTTCTCTGCTAAGTTTTAAAAGATTTTTCTAAATATCTCCTGCTTTCATTACTCAAAACAGTAAAAAAAGCTCACTCTTGCTTGGAATAGAAGGTATAAAAAAGACAGAAAAATTAGTTTAGATAAAGCATTAACTGCATTGTGAGTATAAGCATAATTAAAAAGAACAGTTATACAGAGATAGCTTAACTTCAGCATTTAAAGAAGAAAAAAACTGAACACAAATTGGGGATTTCCCCCTCCCTTTTCTTCACTGAACAGTATTCAGCAGCTGAGCTTTCTGGGCTCCAGGAAGGCTACACTGAGTAAACTCAGCCAACCACAAGGTTGAAAATGTAGCAGACGTACCATAAAAATTTAGTAATGCTTTTAAACTACTTCTCACCTCACTGGTTTGATGGTGGTGTGGTACTGTTATACAATATGTGTTGTTGCCAAGGCAACTCCATCTCACCTCGACAGCTGCTGCAGCTTCAGCGAAGCAACATGACGAGCTGTGGCAACTCTGAAACTTACTTTTTTTTTAAAGAGTCTTTCCAACTATAAAGCATTTTCGGATGAACCTCTGGAGCTCTTTATCCAAGGACTATGACTATTTTTCAAAAACATCTTTTACTGTATTCTAGTGGAAACATTGTGACACTAAGTTCAAAAACATATTCACATATTGTATTAAATCAGATTAGTGCCTGGCACTTTTATACCTGGTGTAGAAACAGTATCGTGCCTCTGTGCTCATTCCATGTAAGTGCAAGAATTTTACATCCCTCGCAACAATATGAGCCTGCCTGGACAGTTTAACATGTCCTTTTCCATTAGAGGAGGAAAAAAAAGTCTAACTTCTTGAAGCAGAGAAAGCCTAAGTTCTAACCCATCCCTTCAACAGGAGCCAAACTGTAAAACTGCTTCAACCCCATTTTAAGCAGAGCTAAAATAAAGGGTGAAATCTAAAACAAGATTTTGTGAAAGGAAATCGGCACAGAGTCCTTCTGTGATAAAGGCTTTAGTGGAGGGAGGTGGCTACAGTCTCGTGGTCCAAACCCCAAAGATTTTTTTTATTTTCATGTCCTTGGCTTCAGGGACAGTGTTGTGTGAGCAAGGACTTAGAAAAAGAATCAGAACATTACGAGCCTTCCCCGCAGTAAGTATCAATCGCAGTTTTTAAGAAGATTCTTTCTTTTTTCTCAACCTACTTGGCTACAGAACCAAAGTAAACATAAGACAGTAGAGCAAGCCGGTGAGGGTGTTTTGTGAAACTCAGCCAAACTTTAAACAACTCAGCTACTTTAATTTGGGGAGAAAAATAAGCGTTACAAAATGTCTAGAAAAAGTTTGTGCTGAGAAAGCACACAAGTATTTAAAGGTGGGCAACGTGATTTATTGAAGAGAAAGAATATAAAAAATGCATCAAAATAATTAGGGAAATGACAGATTTATCTATTTCTTTTTAAATCGACAAAGCAGTAAAGCAAAAGTTGACTTTTCTCCAGTCTAGGCTTTTTTCCTTCCTTTCTCTTCCCCTTTCCTTGTCTTCCCACGCCTGTTGTAACGCAGGTCTGTCCGAGAGCGGACAGCGGTGGCAGCGGAAAGATGCTGGCCCTGACTGCGTACGCTGCGAGTTCTCCTGCACCGAGAGCCTGACATTTAACCAGTTCTGGGTAACAGCATGTTTACCACCTTCCTTTCCACTCCAATCTGCAAATACAACACAAGGAAGGACCACTTCATTTTTATTTTCCCTTTCTGTTAAGTAAATTCCCTCTATATAAAAACTTTCAAGTGTCCCTCTGCCTCTTAATCAACCTTCACCACAAAAATATCCCGATACCGAACTTACAAATGCCTGGTAGTGCTCATAAAATTTTCAATGCATAACACACACACACACACGCAATCCTTGTGATTCTCCTCTACTATCCTGCAGTTCAAATCGGCGAGGCAAAAGCTCCAGCTGTAACACTGAAACTGCAAAGAATCTGCTAAATTCAATGACGCTAAAAGAGTTGGAAAAACCCAAAACAAAACCAAAAAACCAAGGAGCAAAGAATGTACCTAATTACCACTAATCCTGCCTATTAGATTTCATTCAGACACCACAACTTCTTTCAAATAACCCCAGTTTATTTTTGAAAAAAATTCCTTTCTTCAGGCAGGATATGGGGGAGGAGTCAATCAGTGATGTTTTACACATGCACATCTGGATACAGTCCAATTATTCCCCTTATACATTCCTCCAGTTGTTTTCATTTTGCTCCATGCTCTGGCATTCATAAATTTGTGAGATTAATTGTGTGTGAGCGTCTGCAGTCTTGGATCTGGGCATGGGTTTAGCTGCAACACAGCTAGAAGTCAACATTAAAGAGAGCTCCAGTTCAGAAAACATAGTTTATACATCTTTGGTACAGTAAGGATTGAAGCAACCATCATCCTTACCACATGCATCAAATTGGTAAGATTAATTCAACATCAAGTACATTTTATTACTGTAGTTACAGTGAACCTCATGAATACTTAGTTACTCAGTGTTAACTGCAAAAGAAGGATTTTTTTTTTTAATTATTTTTTTTAGGATTTGTTTGGTTGTGGGGTTTTTTGATAGCTTTTAGTTTTTCATTTGCCTTTTCAAACCATAAGACATTGCAAGGACAGAAGCATTTGGTGGGTCCAGCCACCCCAGCAGATTATGCCACTGGCCACCACCAGGGTGTACAGCATTGGCTAATCCAGCAACTTGGGAAATGCCTCTGTCAGAGGTATTCCCGTGTCAAGCTCTGACTCCTTGCTGCTGTAACTTGCTATTTACAATCTCCAGCACAGGCAGACATGAAGGTTGTGACTGAGCTTCTGCAAAGCTCTGGCTATTCCAGGCTGCTGAAACAGCCCCCTTTAGGGCCAAAAGCAAGTGAGCAAGTGAGCTCAAACCAATCACCAGCACATGGAAAGCAAGGGAGCTAAACACCACTTCTCCTGGGGCCAAGACTTCCATTTACTGATGTTTTGTATTTTATGTGCAATTTACTAACCAAAACCAGCTGTTTCCTCAAGTTCTCTGCAATTTATTGTTTTGCAAAGTCAGTTTCACATTACACTTCTGACCAGTGCAGTTCCATATGAGAGCTACACAACTGAGGTGAGGTATTAAAAAGTCAGGGGTCGAAGGCCAAGAATCTGCTCATTTGACTGCAAGCTTTGTGACCCAAATACAGTGCTGGATGCACAAATCCCACCTGGGGACCAAGAACACAGGCAATTCTAGGTTGTGATGTAGCAGTCAAGGCAAGGTGACAAGGGAGACAAAATGTGTCCAGTTCCTGAAGCTTACCCAAAAGCAGTTCAGTGCTGGCAGAAATAGCTACACAGTTATAGGTTGTTTTGGTTTGGCTGGTTTTGTGCAAGATGGCTGCTATATTTTTGAACAATTACCCATCAGATTTGATGGGATTTTTACAGAAGATAAATTGAACCTTCTTACAACCACCGAGTCTTTTCCAAAAATCTTGATGAACTGTGCAAGAGTCAATCTGGGTACAACACCGTTTCAAATTCAGCAGATGATACTAATCTAAAATTTTTTAACTCCCTCATATTTCCCATTGTTAATCCATCTTGTGGATTAATCTTTGAAGACCTCTCAAATCTGTAGCTCTTGATAAAACACAGCAGGGGAAAAAAAAACCCAAACCCAAAACAACTCTTCAAGCCAAGAGATTTTACAATTTCTCCAACCCATACAATTCTGTTTCACTTTTCTTCATGCAGAAGGAAAACATCTTGAGTTGGGCATTTGTCGTGCCCACAATATCTGAATTTGACAAAGAATTGCAACTGCACTGAGACAATTTTCTCATCCTGCCAGCCACCACTGCTAATCCCTACAACTCCTCTGGCAATGCTGAAGGGTGAAGGTCTAAAAGGCAGAGAGAGTGGTTACAGTAAATAAGGTTACTGGGGCAAACATAGCTGATCTCTCTGGCACTGCAGTGCTCCCACAGCTCGCACTGTGACACTTGAGAATTGGACCAGCTGTGAAATTCAGCCCCTCACCCTGAACCCCATCTGCAGAGTTGCAACCAATGTTAATAGCTGAATAAACTCTTTTAGTCTTCCTTCCTTCTTAAACTTAGGAAATCATACCCAAAGCCAACCAGTGTTACAACTTAAATGAAATTCTTTCAACGTCAAGCACCTGAGTGTCAGGGAATGTCAGATTTATGGCTGCACATACAACCTCCATTCCGTTCCATGCATGTATGCATTGTGATTAAGTATCTGATTACGTGATTGTACACTGTTTTTCTCTAGGACTCCTGCCTCATTCACTGTGCAGAAAGCACATACAAGAGGAGAGAATTACATTTGTACAAACAACCATAAATCTACTATTTCCTAGCTTCTGAGTATTTGACTTTGCAAACAATGTTCCTTTCATGTAGATTTCTGGTTGTAATACTTGTACAGCATACACCTAAAAACACCTCTATGACTTAAATGACAGTATCGTCTAAGAGCACAGAATCGATTTTTGAAACCTACTCATTTTATGGATGTAAAATTTGCAAAAACTCTCATTTCATGGTTGCACTATCATTCTTATAAAAGTCATATTTTCCACACAATAGAGGCAGTGCAAAAATTAAAACAAGCTGCAAACTGATTGACCAAGTTGTCTGAATTATTCTCTTTCTTCCTAACAATGAACTGTGCTCTCTGAGCTCCAAGTAAACAATTAAGAAGGGTGGGGGTGGGGGTTGGAGGGCAACCTATAGTAAATAGCATTTTAATTGCACTCTTACAAAAAATACCAGGAAAATAATAACACGTAAAATAAGCCCCATTTTATCTTTAAAGCTACCGGAGACCATGGAGCTGTTTTAGTAAAGCAGAAGCTCTGAGCTGCAGGCAATGGCACAAATCTTGCCCAGCACAACTCACAAAAAAGAGAAAGTAGGGCTTACAAATTTCTGGAATCATGTCTTTCAAGGCAATATAAAGTAGCCTTTATACCTGAGTTAGACTATCAGAGCACCAACTGCTATGATGGAAGAGACCCAGTGCACACTGCCATTGCTGGCTCAGCAGGTGGCACTGGATAAATACACATGATACTTTTACTCCATAGCTCCCAAGCAGTTGTCCAAAAGCACTGTTTATTAAGCTGGTTTTGTTTCCAAAAAACAACCATAAAAATAGTATTGGCGGGTCCCATATAATCAGGTCTCATTGGTTCTACTTTGAGAGCTCATGGAGGAAAACTCCATGCCAACTCAGCCAGGGACCTCTGCCACACCTCCTAAAGTCGCATACATCCTGCAATTTCTGGTACTCATCTAAATCTGGCTCGCTCACCTCCTTTAACCACTGGGGTATTTTTTACAGGGCAGAAGCAAACAGAACTTTGCAAACTACTGTTTGTGTTTTACTCACTTATAGCTGTGTGACCAAGTAGGGTAGCGAACATCAGAAAGCAGTAAAATTAAAATCTAGCCCCAAATAGTCATCACTAAGAAGATTACAAGTAGAGGAGTGGTATCTCCTTGAATATTTATCTCCTTTTCTGGTTGCTTTCCATGCTGTTCAGGGCTTGCAGGAATTTTTTAACTTTCCCTTTGACATTGGGAAGAAACTGGCACAAAGTTCTGAAGGAAACAGCCTTAGCAAATTCAAGATTTTCACTAGACAGAATAAACACTTTGGCTAAATTGGGTTTCTCATTTCCTTTGGAAACAAGTAAGCAGGTCTCCTCAATTTTGCCATTCATTCAGGAATTTTTTCATAGCATGGCTTACACTGAGTCTTAATGGAGATGGAAAGCAGATTGCAGCCTTTTCCAGTGAAATGTGACTTTATTATAAAAGCAATATGGAAGCAAGGAAAGGTTGCTGTTAATGTACATAACCGTGTTTTAGCAATGCCCTCAATACATAATTTCTACACTGAAAGGTACAAACAGGGTCATTCATTTTCAGATGTTATAAGAGATAATTACAGGACAGCAAAGCAGGATTTTTCCCCACATGCACACTAGAGAAACAACTTTGTTTCAAAATTCATATTGTTCAGAACAATATTAGCAAAGCAGTTTGAATATCAAGTAATGAATATACAGAAAGAGCTTCTAAGACTAACTTCTAATTGCCTAGTGGGAGCGTTCAGACAATGTCTTCACCTGCTCAGACCAGGTCAAGGTGAACATATTCAGGTATAATAGACACAAAGTGGCAATTTTAATCATCCGTGTTTCCACACAGCAGAAGACAGAACTAACATTCATTCCTAAGCAGCCACCTATGTGTGACTGAAGGGTTAACTAAACACCAACGCCTTCATTTCTTAGCCAGCTAACAAGTCTTCAAGCACACCTACTCCAACCTTTGGATGCTCTTTCAGCATCTGACACCTGCATTTGCACCACAAACCCTTGGAGTACTTAGCTGCTATTGCCAAGCTGAATTTTTATCATTAAACTTCCAACCACCATACGACGATTTCTGGGAGGCTGCCAGTATTATTGAGGCTCCTTATGGTGTTCTAACAACATATGCTAAGACTTCTAGTGCCACCTGTTCACATGAGACAATTTCCACCACAGAATCTGCTCCTTCTCTAACTATCCCTTCCCAAGATTGCTGTCCTCCCCACTCTTCCAGTCTTTCATCTGATAGTATTTGCTCAGCATCTTTTCTGCTATTTTTCTTTTACTGACACAGACTCCACTTTGCCTTTCTTCATAAATGCATCCCAAGGTCCACACAAATAAGAACCAGGAGATTTAGCAAATCTTAACAAGATGAGGCTACTTCAATAATATTTACTCCCACAGGACATACTGAACAATTTTAATTGCCTCAAATCAGGTATATCACTATCATTGCAAATCAAGTCACAAATTACCTTGGGGAAGTAATTAGGAGTAAAAAAATGAAACACAGTTATGACTCACCTATGCAAATGAATTAAGATCAATCGCACCAAATAAACCCCACAGACTCAGTGAGATAAGCATGTTCTGATACACAATACAAGAGAACAAAATTCATTGATAGTAGCAAAGCTATGTTAAAAGAATGAATCACCAACACATTCATAAAGGTAAGGAATGGAGCATGGTGTAAAACATCAGATTTGGTACATATTTAACAGGTCTCCCTGATGTTACCTCCTGATACTATAAAGTAAGACCTCATTTCTGCCTTCCTGGCTCTAGAGAATGTTTTTCTTTAATTATATGCACATATCCTATGTAAAAGGAATTTACCGTTAGTTTTTTGGCCTTTAAGAGGCATATTTAATAATTACTTTAATATATTGACATTTATGATTAGTAGTGAAAACAAATATAACCTCTATCCAAAATTCAGTGGGAAATTAGACTGCAGCACATGAATAACGCAGGCATGATTTCCACAGGTTCCTCTCCAGAGGATGTTCTTTCCAAACTCAACTCCATGTGGAATAGAAAGGTCGCAGATTATGACAGATTGGCCCCAGTCTAACAGTTTTTCCTTTTAAATGACCAGTTGAGTGCAAAGCAACAAAACAACAGAATAAAAAAAAAAAGGAAAATAAAAACCAGATTTCTGTCAGAGTATTCGCAGATTAATAGCTAAATGGTTAAATGGGACTAGACTGGTTCTGGGGAGCAAAGGGACTGGGTGCAGAAGGAATTGCACTATTAAATCTTCTAAAGGGCAATTCTTAGGAGATCATGGCTCGCAGATACAACAGTGGAAGAGAGCAAGTCCCTGAGGGAAGGAATTGAAGGTCCCTGAAGTCAGAGATCAATAAATTGTGATTGTATCAGTTCAAGAAACTGAAAGATGACAAAAGAGATGTGGTTTTGAAAATACAGATGGAAAAACATGGCCTTCAGGCCACCTGGAAAAGGAGACTCCACTCAAGTTCCAACTGAATCCAGTGCACTGAAGTTCAAAGCAGTCTTAGACAAATTTTACTGGTGTTAAGAATCCAGAAGCAGTAACTGACAGATAATATTCCAGTCAGGCTGGATCCAAATGTGATCTCTGTAAAACTCTTCTCCTAAGACTGAGGCAATATATTATTATGTAAAGATTTTTTTTCCCCTATAGCCATTCGAATGCAGGACTTCTGAGAGTTATCATAAAGGGGACACTGCAGGAGATTTTGTGGGACAGAATTCAATCTTACCACCTATAAAACATAACTTTACACACAAACCATCTCCCATTGCCTAATTCCCTGGTGTCTCTTACCTAACTTC
>VZTN01034078.1:2090-40226 GCA_013400515.1 Erpornis zantholeuca | reverse complement strand
AGAGACTTTGGGAGATAACACATAGCATCTAGCACTACCCAGGGACCACTAAAGAAATTGTAGTGAAGGTATAACTCTCTCAGTTGCTGGCTTTCTGTGACTTTACCACTGTGTCTTCTATGTAAATATACATTTTTATCACTAGAAATTTGGGGAATACTTTCACTGTATCAAGGCAATATTCAGGCCAAATATAATTTCCCTTCCTTTTTATGGAATGTTTGCACAGAACAGATAGAAAAATCACAAGCCAAGCAAGTGTATTGGGTTACAAAAGAAATCCTTGTTCAAATAATTTTGCTGGAATATCCCATTTTGTACTGATGGGGCAGGAAATTTGCAGGCGTGATTGTAGCTGTTGATAAGGTCTTTTGGGAAATAATTTTCGTTCTTCCTTTTTTTTTTCCTGACATAAAATTCCATGTGGTTGTATTTAGTATTTAAGAATAGTGATTTTCCATTAATGTTAGCACTTCTTATTTCAATACTTATGGAATAACAAGGATATTAATTTTTCTTATCAAGGTGGGATTTTTCCCTGAATTTTGTTTCCAAAACTATTAATCAAAACATTTTCTTTCCATGAATTCAAAGTCTTCTCCTTTGATCTCCCAAAATATGAGGCAGAATTTAAAAAGGCTTCCAGAACACAAGAAAAGTCAACTTGTATTTGAGACTTTAGAGATAATTCTATCTGCAAAGAGTTCAGAAGAGTCCTATATCATCTAGAGTGTATTTTTGGACTGAGTTCTATTATTCAGAACAGCTAACAGCTCAGATAGCACAGAGAATAAGTGCAACCAACAGATTAACTCATTTGCAAATTACTTATTCAGTAAAACAAGGTTTGAAAGGAGGAGGTGGAATATAAGTCTGGAATTGTGATTCAGACTTAACTGCTTTCCTCAATTGCTCTTAGGAAGACACAATCATACAAATCTCTGACTCAGCATTAAGAAGAATTTGGCAATCTAGTCTTTAATAAAACATAAGGATTTTAATGTAACATTATCTCTAGATTCATAGTAAATAGCCGGTTGCATCTCAAACATCTCTGAGTACTGTAAGCCAAGATAAATCTGCTCTGACATCATACCTACACAAAGCAGGGATTGTCCATTACCAAACAAAGAATTTCACCCCATATGCAGTATGCCAGGACAGCTTCCACTGACCCTTTTAGTCTATACTGGGACAGCAGTACAGACTGACGCTTGAATGAATTTTGCTTTGTGACAAATTGTACTATTACACTTCCTTGCTCAGCTCAGCTCAGTAAACAACACAAATTCTGAACGGGCCTCCTGATAACTTTAGCTGCAGGAGAGAGACGAATGTCCAACACACCGTGTAGCTCATTACTTGTTCACTGAAGAGTAATAGCAATACTCCTTCTCTTAAGAATATTCAAATTAAAAATCAGGAAGTAGGGTTTTGAGACTATTTATTACAGTCTATGGAAGAATAGCAAAAAGCTGCTCATCTAAGTTTTCTATTTCATGCCCAAAAGTCTTAGCAAGAAGCAAAATTCTCACTGAATATTCTTTCCAGCTGAACTGCAGTTAGACAGCTAAATCAGTAATGCAGTATAACATGGTCATATTAACGTGGTGAGGCAGAAAAGACCATCTGCAGCACCATAAATATGACTAAAATAGAGTGCCAACAGAAAGCCTTTAACAGTGTCTGCCAGAAATTCTTATGAATGGTATTTTTAAGAATTTCAATGTAATTGATAAAAAAGAGAATTATAGTATTAGTTTCACTTTGGATGCAATAAGCTTTCAAAATTGATTTATAAGCTGCTTTACAGCTCAATTCTATGTGCATTTATAAATAAGTTGGGGTTTTTTTGGTTTTTTTTACATTCATCACTAATTTCAACTGAGCAGTTGTAGTGTTCAAGCACACTTAGTAAGAAGAAGTACACACATTCCCAAGGTGCACTCTGCTGAATATCACTGTGTAGACTGAGAATTGTCACCTCTAGCTGCTGTTTTAATGATGCATGACTCTGGTTTATGTAACAGAGATTTCTGCCTATTGTACTGTTGTGCATATATGCCTAGAGTAATAAATTCAATGCTAAATATTTGCAATTCAACAAACTTCCTCAAAAATTGTCAAGGACAAAAATTAAGATCATTACATGGATTTATATTTTAAAGTAGGAAAAAAAGGTGGAAATAAATCAGCATATTTCTAAATACTTGGATGTTATCAGTAGAGTCTCACAGGTTATTTATTTTATAATACATTTTCAATTACTAAGGTAATTGATAAAAAAGGTGCCAACAATGAGGTGAGAATGTTTGCATATGTCAAAAAATTATTCAGACTGCTACACAAGATTCACAGACTTATGCAAGGATGCTCAGTGGCTGAGGGATAAAACAGCAAAAGAAAATTTTTATAGACATAATATTAGAGACTAAATTATCTATTACCAATCAACAACAAAATCTCTCAGCTGTTGTAAAAATATCTTAAATTATCACAGTTAGAAAAATAATTCAAACATGCAATGAAATATTGGCAATTATAAGGAAGAGAACCAAGATTACAACAAAAAGCCATTATGTCACTGCATTGATCCCTAAGTCTGGAAGTAGCTCAGGCCACTGTCAAAAAGGATTACATTAGAAATAAAGAGTAACTGAGAAGAGTGAGAAGGATGTTCAGAGGTACACAATGCAGTTACACAAGCATTCTTCAGATTGCAGAAGAGGTATACAAAGAGCAATTCAGGAGACATATGAAAAACTGTAAGCATATTGAGATATTAAAACTATATTAAAACTATAAAAAGGAAGTAATTATTAGCTATTTTTATAGGAACTAGAACCCTCCCCAAGGCAACAAGTTTATAGCAAGTAAGGGTACGTACTTTATACCTGTGAGAGAGAATAAGAAGATACTTTGAAATGTTCTCCAAGAATCATTTAGCTATTTATTCACTGTTGAAAACACCTATGTAGCAAAGTGATGAGAGACACAAAGTTATTTAATAAGTCAAACTGCTTATACAATGACACCTGATCATTTCAACTATTTATTTTATTTTGTTAAACTTTCTTTAGCATTTCTTTTTCTAAACTGTTTAATATGTTTTCTGTACATCTGACATCCCTGTGCCTCCATCTGTGAGTTGTATTACACAAAACCTTAGAATATTTGGTTTTTAGGTTTGGCTTTTTAGAAGGATATTCTGTAAATTTTGCAATTCTTCTTCTATAGTTTCTTTACAGGCACCACATTATACTCTTCCTCTCAGCTACTGATATTTCTTACCATTACACAGTGTTAGTTTTCCACACACTCAGGATAGTCTACACTGCCATTCAACATACCAAGCCCAGCTCAGCCCATCCCATGCAAATGTGAACAGTAAGTGCAGTTCATTGTATAGGTGCAACTGAGGCTTGAGAGCTGTGTCTCTCTTTTTTCTTCTGCTTTGCTCCTTTACTTTTCATTTTAAACTCATTAAAATTATTCCATCTAGTCATCAGACGTCGGTATCGGAATGGATTGTAGAGAAACTGACATATAGCTTTCTTTTCTTTCCCAAGCAATTAGCACTGGTATCTTCCTGTTTAATCTGGAGCCAATAAATGCGTATATCAGCAGTACATTTATAAGCACATGGAGTTCCACTAAAACCAGAATCCACAAATATCTATTTCAGGATAACAACTATCAAGCAAAGTAGTTAGATATGTCCTGGCAGGCTTTTATAGATACACAGATTTTTTAATTTAGAAAGGACCATCTGAACCTCATGGCTTTTAAAACAGGCTGTAGAATTAATGCTGCTATTCCCATTCTAAGCTCAAAAACTTAGGTCTGACTAAATTTTAACACCCCAACTATAACAAACTTGGAGTAATATTATATTTGTATTTTTATGTATTCCATTACTAAGCACTGTAATTTATTAGGAATAGCTATTAACATGTATTGCAAGTAACAAAAGCTGATTTTAAAGACCAGACACTAATGTAATATTTTCTTCTGTTTTTCTGTATTTACGTGTAGGCAGACTTTTTGGGTTCCGGCTACCTGGACTGCGACTTCTAACATACAGAAAGCAGTCCTTACCCCAGGAAGACCCCGATGCAGTGATAATCGATTCATCAAAGCACAGCGATGACTCAGTGGCAATGAAGCACTTTAAATCACCTACAAAAGAAAGCTGTAGTCCTTCAGAAGTGGATGATACAAAAGCACTGATTCAACACAGTAAATGTTCACCTTTGGTTAATATATCTGGACCTCTTGACCACTCGTCACCTAAGCAGCAATGGGACAGACTTTACCCTGATATGATACAGACAAGCAATCCACTAACCCATTCCAGATCAAAGGAAAGTATTTGTAGTATACGGAGAGCGTCTTCAGTACATGACATAGAAGGCTTTAATGTCCATCCCAAGAACATTTTTAGGGACCGTCACGCAAGTGAAGGTATGGTAGAAAGTCAATCACTCTTCTTTGATGTTCTAAAAAAGGAATTATTTCAATTTTTTCATAGTAATAATCATTACTTTGTAAACAAATGTAAATATAGTCAGCTAAATATAATGACTCAAAGGTGCAATGAAAATATTAAAAGCCCAAATATGCCAGGCTTATGTACACTAAATATTGTTTTTCATTTCCAAGGAGACTAATGGAATCATGGGGTTGATCTTCTCTATAGGGATATAGCAAATGTTGGAATGTTGGGGCCAGCATTCCTAAAGCTAGTACTGGAGTTTGGGGGGAAAAAAATCAGATATCAAATTATAATTGCATGCACCATTCTCTCCGATATTTAATATATCAGATTGTCTTTGACTGAATGAAATCCTACTTCAGAGACTGCTAAGTTTATTTTTCTTAAATCTTTAATGTGTAGATTGTACATTCACTGATCCAACATTGAGACATGCTTTTTCTCTCATGCTGAAGAAAATATCCTCAGCAACTCCGTTGACATGCTTTGTGTAATGAATAGTGAAATACTTCGTGAAATGGTGAAATGCTTAATATAAACTTCAGCTAAGTGTGATTTTCTCCTTGTGCTAGTATATTCATGCAACCAGCAAAAGTTACAAAGATGTTTCCTCTCTCTTCATTTTCACTGTCTTTCCTAAATCCATGGAGTGTAATCCATGATGTCTTCTTGAAGACAGTGAATTTAAGAAACTTGAGAAAGATCTTAGCAAACAGAGGTTTGTGAATTGAGAGGTCCCTTTGAAAGTCGCTTTCGAATTAAAATACCACATATACAATGCTTTCACAGCTACTGATGGTCTAATGACTTGCATTACTCACCTTTCTGTTTAGGCCAGCCGACAAGGAATGTATGGTAATATTTTAAGATTCCAGAAACATGTCATGAAAGTCTGTGTATAGATTCTTAAATTAGCAGGAATTATTTTTCATTTTCAGTGATGATTTGTTTGTCTCTTATTCACTGACTACAAGTGTAAAATCCTTTTAAGTTCTTCTGCCTTTTGGAAAGTTCACCTCAAGAACCCCTAGCTTTCCTAAAATACAAGGCTGAATGTTCCAGTTTAACTTGTAGAATAGCAAAACTGATAATTCCCACCAGTCACTTTTCCTGTATTAAATATAATATGTAAGTAGTTCTTTTTTCATTTCTGTTTCTTTTGCACCATGATTTTTTTTTCAATTCAAATGAACCTGAAAATTCAATTAAATCCATCCTAAAGCATACCATTTTGTATAGTTCATGTGCACAGTAAGCCAAGATTTCAAAATCAGGAGGCAAAAATCTCCAAGGTTGAACTTCGGCATGTCCTTTGGACCTATTGCATAAGCTTTATCTTGATTTAAACTTGCCCATATATTTAAACATCTTTCAAACAAAACACATTTAAAATATCTGGTTTTTCAGAACATTTTTCATTATAGTACTTTCCAAATGGTCATTCTTCATCCAGTTATATATATATGAAAATGTGTAAAAATCAGTTTGAACATTAAATGTCTTTGATTACAGTGGTAGAAAGGTGATGCAGAAATCACCAAATATTTTAATACTTGCTGAATGGAGAAGCAAAAATTTTTATCTCCATGTTATGGAAAAGCATTTTTCAAATGTTAAGTACTAAGGAAAATAAATTTTACTATGAGGAGTCAATAATCCAGTTGAATTCCTACGGCCTCTCACATGATGTGATCATTCACAAACAGACAAAACACTGTTGCTCTGTTTCCACTCTTCATAAACTACAAAATAGTAGAGAATCAGGCCCTAAGTTTATGTCATACATAAAAAAAAACTCAGCAGAGGAGAGGATGGCTCTCAGAAAGGCATTAGAATTAGTAACCATCCTTGATGCCATCTGCTTACAGTCATGTTAGAATTGGGCACCTTATGCTGAAAAGATGTTTAAATTTATCCAGCAAGTCCTAATTGCCTTATTCAACAGTGAGCCATAAAACCCTATTATTGCTAAAAAATTTTCCATGCAAGTTAAGCAACCAAGATTCAGTTTAAATCATCTTCTCTGGGCTTGCAGATTTGGAACAGGGACAATGCAAAGCCTTAAGTACAAGTAAAAGTAAAATACAATCCCAAAGGGCTAAACTATTACCAAAGGAAACAGAGGGTTTAATATATTTTCCCAATCCATTTTTATTTTGAGTTTTCCCAAATCATTCAAAAACTACTACTCTATCTGAAAATGCAAGTCAGGATTCAATTTTTTCCTACCCTTTCCAGTTCAAGTAATATTAATTGAATCAGTAAAGCAGAATTCTGAAATAAGAGAATAACAATATTTAGCTTCATAATAACTGCGGTAATTTACCCGCAGTCAAATTTTAACATAATGCAATTGAGAATAGAAATTATATCATGTGTTAAATTAATTTATGTAGCCTCGTTGCCTATCACTTTGAAGTTATCTTCACTGTGCCCAGTATATGCCAAAAGATATTACAGTAAAAATGACAGCTTAGGATTTTAAAGTCATTTGAGTGTACTGGATCAAATTCCATTCTAAATTTTCCTATATGACAGCAAAAGCAACAGGGAAGGAACTGTGTCTTACACTTACCACCCAAAATGCAGCCAAGCCAGCCTCACCTGAAACAGCAGTAATGCAGATTTTGCAGGCATGTACAAGTTCACAGGGATTCTTCAGGAATTTTATTGTCTTCAGAAAGTGGACTCAGCAAGGTCACTGCTGCCTTCTGAAACAGGAGCAGACTTTTGAGCCTAACTCAGCCTAATCTCCAGTACTGCTACAGACGCCTGGCACAGGCAGGCATTGGGCAGGAGTAATTAACACTCTTCCATACCCTGGGTTCAGAGGGCCCAGCTTGATGTGCCATGCTCCCCAGAACTCGGGAAGCTGAGGGAAGCCAGCGAGGCAGCAGATGTGACAAGGCCCACTTCTGATGGCCCCCTGCAGGCCACGGCCTCTGTCCAGAGCAGGGCTGACACTCTCCACAGGGACAGGGCTGCTGTGGAACAGCCAGGCCACGAATGCCTCAGCCTTGGAGGTGGCCTGTCAGCCCAGCACAACACAGGTAAATGTCTGTGTGAGCTCAAAGCACCTCTGAAAGCTGGTAACCTGGTCACAGCAGGTACTGGCACCAGGAGCACGGCCCCACTCCCTGCCAGGCCCACCTCACACCCCTCAGAGCTGCAGCCAGGCAGGGGCACAACATGAGGGGACAGTGGCTTGTGGATCACATTATTATCACATGAACCAGCATGGCTTTTACCTCTGCACCTGTGCGGCTTCTTTAAAATAATAATAACAGCAATAATAATATTCTCCCTTAAAAGGTTTGATCTCCTGAGAGGATTCAGGGCCAGGTGTGCCTGTGAGGACAGAAAGCTTTGCCACTGTTTCCTTGCAGAAAGGCACCTAAGAGCTGAAGAAAGGTGTAAGGCGTATCTTTTTCGAGCACTTACTCACAAGGGCACTGCTTAGCTTGCTGCCACATTAAAAGCTTTTCCTCACGTGAGTCTAGGCAGGCATGGGGCCTGGGGGTCTGTGCTGGGCCTCCTGTGCAGCCCCATGGAGCCACCCTGCACTTCTGCTGTGGGCGCCTCAGCTTCTCTTAATTATGTGGGACTAATTACCTCTTCTTGGCTCTTTTGTCCTCCAACCCACTGCCAGACTTTTGGAGAAGAAATTTTATCATATTTCTGTTAAGGCAAGTTAGCTAAACCCTGTCATACTGCCTGATGATCTGCTCCAAACACTTTTACATATTATCTCAATTGTCAAAGTGACTTCATCTTTACTTAAGGTCTACATAATACAATCAAGGAAGTGCAACAGTATTTCAGTTCAAACTATGCACACTTTGAAGCCATGTTTTCTGATGTAGATTTTAGTTGTCTTTTTTTCTCTTTTTCTTCACTTTTATTATGCTGAAAACCAGACAATGGTCGCAATGTCAAAGGTAAAGTATACCTCTACACTGTACCTTCCAGTGTATCAATCAGCCACACTTTTTGGCATGTTACTTTGCCTGCTGTACGAAATGTTCAAATGCAACATTCTCATGTTGACCTCTCTAGGGCTAGGTGCATTACATAAATTATATTTGTTAAACATGTAGTTATTCCTGTAACTCTTGTCTCAATGCACTAACTACAAATCACTGGAAAAAGTGAAGGCATAGTTAAAGAACCTTTTGACTTGATTAATCAAATGAATGCAAAAAAGGGATGGAGGTAGAACATATCAGCTGGTTAACTCAGTGCTATTGTCCTTAAGCAGTCAAAACTTCTGTTGAAGCTACCAGGAGTTTTACCTGTAAAAGGATGTATGATTGTATGGGGACATTAGCAAACGATCCGTTGCTACAAGGTACTTAGTTTCCACTTAACTCTCTCAAAAATTAAACGACTGATAATCAGGATCCATGTGGAAGTATCTTCACTTATTCCTCTTTTGTCTCTTTAAAACTAGTTTCACGTTCCTGGATGGCAGGGGGTATGGTTTCAAGCTTCCTGTAGCATCAAAATGTGCATGCATGAACTTCATTGCCAATTTCATGTTTAAATAATATTTAGTGCAATTACAAAACTGTTTCTTTTCACCAGCACTGAGCTATGTCTTTTAGAAGCAATTTGAACATAATCCATAAATTACTTCCTCCATTTCTGAAGATCACTTATTAAAGTGTTCCATTTAATTGCCATATTTGTATCTGTGGGAAAACTGATTTGTGACTTCATGCATGATGCAAAAAGTGTGTGTACCTGGTAAAATCTCTCTAAACTGCATGCTGTGCATGACCTAGATTCTGTAAAGCAATTTGTGGACTACAAAATCATTGCATTTGCTTCATGTGTATGGTGGCAAAATCTTGGGAGAAAAACATGCAGTTTCTGTGCTGTACAATAACTTTCATAAATGTATTTACTGCTGGTGAAAGATGATGAATTGACAGCTCAGGAGAGTGAAATCATTTCTCAATTGTGTAAGCAAGGACAATGAAATCCTACCATGCAAATGGGGAGCTCAAACTTAACCTGAAAGATTCTCCTTTTTTAGGCTAGGCAGAAGCAAGTCATTCTCCCTGCTTATTCAATTCTCTGCCTCTCTGTTGAAACCGTCAATCAGGGTGCCAATTAGTGTCAATTGTGACTGTGATTTGTTCTGGCCCTCTTTTCCTGCTTCCTACTCTGACAGTCCACTCGTCCAGTATCAGCTCCCTTTCTGTCAGCCTGGGCTGTACTTAAGCTAATACTGTCTTTCAATCGATTGCCACTGTCAATGAGGTGCATTATACCTTTCACCACTTTCTCAAGCAAAATAAGGTGGGGGAAAAGAAGTACGGTTTTATTTTCATGTGCAATGAACTTAAGCCTAATATCATGCTCTAGGGCATGAGTATTAGGTAGCAAAAGAGAGAGTAATCCCCTTTGGAATGGAAGCAATCAAATATGTAAATCCTTGAAACCAAAAGTTCAATGCAATTTAAGCATCTATAAAGTTACCAATAAAACAAAATCTTGCCAACTATCTAATCACAGATTTGCCTAAGCTATTTTAGTTCCCTTTTACATTCCTAAGGTATCAAGAATCTTGTCCATCTGATAAATTGTTCCAACTTGATATCCTGCCTACGGCTAAACCGATTCAATACTCAGAAACTATTGCTGCAACTAATAGGGAAGCAGGGCTGAACAACTGTAGTCTGACCATATGAACATAGCACACACCAGCCAGATTAGTCACTTCACTCATTTGTGAGGAGAGTGTGAGCCCTGATATATTTTGAACACTAATTTTTAGTAGATTCATGTAGATGATGTGAAAGGTAGATTCAGGTCCCACCTGAGCCAAAAGGCCTTTAAGTATAGTATCACAATCCCTTGGTGGTATCCTAAGTAGCAGGCTGTTTTACCATTCCTTGAAGGTGAAAGGTAGTGCTTTCTTCCTTTTTCCAATGAACTGTACCATAAAAAATATACCAGGAGAAAAAGAAGGACTATTTTGTAGTTTACTTGTTAGAGAACTCATGCACAAATTTTGTTTTGCACCCCAACTTTTAGTTTAGAGCATCGTGCCCTCCCTTGTCATCTTAAATTCCTTTCTGCACAGAGGCAAATATTTGAAATGGAGTAATAGATGTTTTCTATCTCGATCCCCCAGATTAACATACAATTAGCATGAGTTTAGGAGATAGAAAATGTGCAAAAATCCCTACAACCTTAGAAAGAAAATTAAATGTCTGCTTCAGCAAGCATTTGAAGCCAGGTGTGATGGAAAATCAGCCCTCACTTAAAACAATTTTGCCAAAAAAACCCAATCTTTCAGCACAGCCTAAAGCATTCCCCACAGCCATCCCCAGGCAGCTGGTTGATTTGAATTTCATTCATTCACACATTGCAAATCAAATCAACTGTTCCACTGCTGACTTTGCAATTTACCCCATAGGCCTAATCCTATCCTACTGTCTGTTCTAGAATCAACAACATACACATTCTTGGTTTCCTCTCAGGAAGACAAAAGAAAACCTCGAAAAGCAGTACAAGAGAAAATATCACATTGTTGCCCTTAATAGAATTAAGATGAAATAAGGTTCTCATGTGGATCTGAGAAATACCCTTCAACCCCACACTTTAGGTACATTGTAACTGACTGCAAGACCTGGGTTTTTTCTTAAATCCCTAAGTGGATTTATCTCTCACTGTCTAAACATCTTCATAGTTCTTTTTGCCAGTGTTGTTCTCAAAAGCTACTTTTTCTTGCAATGAATATATTTGGCTTCCCAATGAACCTTATGATGACAGTACAAAACAAGTATTCTTATCATTTATATTGCTTTCTTGTTCAAACAACTCTGTCCAGTAATGAAAAGGAAAATTATAAAGGATATGTACCTCATGAAGTAAGCAAACTCCATATTTTTTATCATGGTGCACTAAAATAGTATAAGAAGTTTATATATACTCCATTAATATTCTACCTATGAGTATCCCTATAGTTTCCAATATTTTGTTGGCAGTGACAATTAAAGAAACATATTTTGTGAGCAATTCTACTCAATTTTCCAGTTTCTTTGGATTATCGTGTGAGCATGAGCAACCTAGGGATGTGATAATAGAGCCTTTGCTAATTCCAGGCACTCTTTTATAGTCATGCATCCTATTTCCACTCTTATAAACAAATGAGCATATAGTCTTTATATTCAGCCAGAATTATAATAAGAGCACACCAGCATTCCCAGGAACATGAAAACAAGTAAGGATAGATGCATTATGAAATTTGGAATCCACTGACTTTGTAAAAAATATATTGAGGGCTATATGTAAAGGAAATGTCATATTTATAGCCAATATTTTATCTGAATCTTATTAGCAGTAAAGTTATTTTTAAAATATAGATAATTTTTATTGTTAACAAGTAGTAAACAAAAATAGCTTTTAATGACCCTTTTAACATATCCCACCTAAACACTAATGATAATTTATTTCTCTGAGTTTCTCAGATATTAAATGTATGTTCCAATTTTTCAGGGCCTTTCAATCATATCAAGTCAAGTCTGTTGGGATCCACATCGGATTCAAATCTCAACAAATACAGTACAATCAACAAAATTCCTCAACTCACACTGAACTTTTCAGATATCAAAAGTGAAAAAAAATCTTCATCTCCTCCTTCTTCAGAGAAAGCAATTATTGCACCTAAGGTGAAAGACCGAACGCACAATGTAACAGAGAAGGTTACACAGGTAAGGTAATACACATTATTTTAATACATTTTTTTTTTTTTTTTTTATGTATTCAATAGATTGTTACTCTTTTAATGAGTGATTTGGCTATTGCCAGGATAATTTGAAGCCTTTAAGACATTACTTAATTTACCTTCAATTCAGTTGCTTATGAGGTAATCTATAACATTAGATGATACTGCTAACAAACAAAACTTTTTAGCTCTCTATTTTTTATTGGGAAAGAAATGTAGAATGCACCAGGTGTCCCAAATAAGACCATTAATTTCAGTGATACCTGTCATTCATAAATGTTAGTTTCATTCTTCCTGAATTTTCTCAGCATTATGAATTGCTGAAGGTACAACATGATAACAAATGGTAGGTGATTGTGCCACTGTATCATAATTACATCTCATAATTTCTGTTCAAGTTCTTTGGCTTTTCATAATGCTTCTTCTTGTGGGTATCTTTTCCACAACCATGCATCAAAAAGGCTGTCAAAATGAAAAGCAGATACCTTTGGACTGGATGTATGATATATCTTGTGAACAAGGCATATAATTGAAACAAAATTGAAAATAATTTAAAATAGCATATTTCTTCACTCTAAGACAGATGCAGTGCCCTCTGAAGTCAACAGAACTTTGCAGCTAATTTCACTATTATTACATTTGTGTTATAGTCTCATATGGAGAGTGACTGGGCTAGCAATGTGCAACATACTGAAAAAAAAATCAGGAGATGACAGTATCCCAAATAACTTTTATTGGGTTAGTAAGCAGAGAGTTGGACCTTAAATGCCCAGAAAGATTGCAAGACATAAGATGTTCTTTGTAGCAAAATGCAGATAGATATACTATAAGGAAGATCTGGCCAAGAGTAGCTTTTGACTTAGAATCGTAGAATGATAGAATTTAAGATCATCAAGTCCAACCATTAACCCAGCACTGACAAGTCCACAACTGAACCGTGTCCCCAAGTGCTATCCTGCCTTCTATAGACCAGACTGCAGCTTCTCTGCACTGGGGCTATGCCAGATATTGTTCATGCTCCTACTCCCATTGACAGATATAAAAAGGAATGTATTGTACACCCTCCTAGAGAAATACAGATAAAAGTTCTATAATTTCTATTTTGAGATCGGTTAGTGCCTAAAAAGTAATTGGATTTTTATCTTTCATATATTGTGTCTTTAATAACTAAATTGAATCTGCAACCATTGTCCTTTCTTCTCTGGTCAGTTTTGAAAGATATACTCTCTTCTGGATACATTTTGATATGTTTTAAATTATTCATAGTAGCTATACATAGAAATCTTTTCACAGATAATATGGCAAAAATTCAAGTTACATAAAAAAGATGAATTTTTATAAGTTATATAAGCATGAGACAAGGTAGGTTTTTGGGGCTTTCTTTTTCTTTGTTTTTCTTTTTTTAAAATTCTGGCTAATTAGTGCCAGAGTGCCAAGTTTCTATGTACTAATGACACTGTTAGAAATAAAGGGGAGCAGACATTTTTTTAAAAATCTATGTTTATTCTCCATATAATTTAGATTTTATGAAAAGTCCAATGGAAATGGCATGGATCAGCTAGTCTTTCCAGGAAAATTGATACCAACTAAATTCAAAATTAAATTTGAAATGCTCTATAAAATCTTTACACTTCACAAGAGCCTTCCAATTTAATTTGACATTGGTTTATGTCCTTTTCTAGAATGATCTCAACCATTGTGCAGAGCACAATTTGCACAGCAAACTTTGATGCCATATCATTCATTATAATTGGAAATAGTTCCCTGCAGCTGCTGCTTTTTATGTTATTACATTCACTTATCAATGTTTTTAGCTGCTGCTGCATCCTAAATTCTAGAATTAGGGTAGAAACTCCTAGGAGGTATAAATAAATGTAGTTCTATAGTATTACAATGGTCAAGGATCTAGGTAACTAGTGATTCATGAATTAGATTAGAAAAAGACATTTAGAAGATTAAAGTGGCTAGTTTTAGTCCTGTTTATGTTTCTATTCCCAGTGATTTCAATATATTTCATAAGAGTCAGCTCTTTGAAGGTTCCGCTGCGTGTCTGGCTATAAATTTCTTTGTAAATCTTTTCCTAGGCCATGGATCCATTATGTATCTGCAGAATAGTGCAGAAGTGTGCTTGAAAGGTTTGAGCACAGTGTTGAGAATAGAATATGGTGGAAATGTGAGATGAAGTAGTTAGGATATGTTCATGCTGGCACAGTCTCTGATAAGGAAATCTGCAAACAGTATCAAAAATACACAGAAAGCAGTATGGACTATTTAATCTATGGGGCAATAACAGTAAAAGAGCAAATGAGTATGAAACAACCATGGTGAGTTTAAAGGTCACCCTTAATCAAAGTTGTGACAATCTGAAACAGCCTTCTAATAAAAGAAGTTAGGGCAGGAATTCTAAGTGTTCCTAGAAAGAGCCTGAGAAATATAGTGAAGGGATACATAACATGCTGTGTTTTCTGGGACTGCAGGACTTGATGACATGAAAGGCTTCTCCCAGCCACATTATTGTACCATTCAAACATCCATGCATGCATCCATCTCTCCCTTTGTAGTCCTTGCTGTCTGTCTTTCTGCCTTTCCTCAGTTCTGCTGAGAAATTTGATCCTGCTGTTATAATCTGACAATTCCACTACTGTCGCTCCTCACTATGCAACTCTAAACATAGAGACGTGGACTTTGGTATGCACCACACGAAAGTATCAGTGAGCTTCCCTGTTGGATCACTGCATCCTGGATTCTATCTCATGTATCAGTAATATCAAACCAAGTATAAGCATCACAGGATGGAACAATTTCTTTCCAAAGACAACAGCTATATAACCTCTTTAATATCCACAAGATGGAGAGGTAATTCAGGTCTTGAAGACAGTGAAAAAGGAAAGGATGGCACAAAGCCACCTTCAGAGGGTAGAGGAAGAATAATGAATAAAATAAATAAAAGAGTCATGGCCACTGTGTTTAGAGAAAGTGATGCACTTTAAGAAAGCATTTAAAGAGGAGTAAGATACTTTAGTACAAAGATTTTAGTGAATAAATTAGAAATAGAAAGTAGAATAAAGTTAAGAAAACAATTTCAGAAGAAACAGAAGATGCTGTGAGACAGTGGTTTATACTTTGAGTGAAAAATCTAGTTTATAGATTCTACTGCAAGGAACCTTCCAATACTGTTTTACTACTTAACCGGAGTGTTCTGGACATTAGGTAGAGATGAGAATTGCCTTAGATACCGCTTCTTGCGGTGAAGAGCTGCACATGTGATGCTCCTGAATAAGTAGACTCCCTGATTGCTTTTCCTGGATTTTCACCTGGGGCTTCACTGAGCATAACTCCTTGTGTAATACCAAGAAGCATAACATCTTCTGGATGCTTGTTCCTGCATAATATTGACTTTTACTCAGAGAATTTGCTAGTAGTAGCTGCTAGATAGCCCTGATTGATAAACTGGCATTGTTATATTCCAGTGCAGATATTTGTCACGAAATTAAATTTAAGTTTCCATTCCACTTTAGAAAAAATTGGTTTTTAAAATGTTTTTCATTATAATTTCCAGAGGTGTTAATGTCACTCTCTTCTGGAAGAATCTCAACTTACTTTTTTCCGTGATTTCTTTCTTACAATATGTTCAGGGGGACAATACAATTTCTGCACTCTTTTGTACTGACAGGTTCACTTGGGGTCCTGACACTGATTGTTAGAAAGAGACAAGTCTTCCTAGAGGCACAAAAAGTAGACTTTTATTAAAGAAAGCAGTAGGGCAAAAGTCTGACATCTGTCCCTTAACATTTTTTATGAATTCATAAAGGGGACTTCTGGCCTTAAAATTGCAATGTGCAAAGACACAACAGGAACTGATTTTATCTTTTGTTTAGATACTGATTTATTGTAAAGCTTCTTACACATCCAGTTTCCACTGGTGTACACCTGCACATTTGTGAACTCTATTGTAAACAGACTCATGAAGACTAGAACAGTCAGTCACTGTGCTTATCTTTAAAGAAGAGAGAATTCCTGGATGCCTAGAACTTAATACTGTGGACAAATAACTGCTCCAGTTAATAAAAGGGTAAATTACTGGTCTCTTTATTTTGTTGTTTATCAAAAAGCTGTTTTGTTGCTTTTGTTCACTAGTGTTCAGAGATTATTAATCTCCTTGAAATTCATCAGTCTGAAGGAATACAGCATGTGGTTGAAAAACCCAATATTTATCTGATGTTTCTGATGTTCATGATTTGTCTCAATAAATGACTTACAGGAAGGTAAAACTCTGTGATCTTTAAACCTCTTGTAATAATAGTTTTCAAAACAGTTTCGTTATCCACCCACCTCTAGGAAACATATATATATCCATACTGGTCATATGGCTGATGAAATGATAAATATATACCTTGACAGGCTACACAGAATATTGTGATCTGATTTGCAGACATGCTGAACACCCACAAATCTTCTGAAAATAGAGCTGCCAGTGAAGGGGGAGGTGGGGGGGGGGAAAGTGTTCATGTATGAAGTGACAGACCTTGTAGTTTCACTGCATGTTTTTGTAATCTGGCCAGACTCTTATCTAGATCCCCTAAAGATTAAGAAATAAGTAACAATATTCTCCCAAGGCCAATAAAGCTGTTGATATAAAAAGAACTGTTATATGATCATGACTTCAAACTGACCTTCAGGTTTTCAGGCTAAAAGAAGACTACCAGCATCTAGGACAGAGAGGGGCAATATAAGACCTAAAAATAAACCAAATTATTGATCTATACGTTTTCAGCAGTCTGATTCTGCTGACACACTGTGCTGTTTACATCCTGCAATAACTCACACACACACACAACATTTCAAAGCTGTTCATTCTGCATTCTGCATAAAGTAAAAAATTCTGAATAGAGGGGAAACAATTTTGATGTCTTCCAATTACACAGCAAGATATACATATAATAGTGAAATTAGGGGTTAAGCAGAGCCAACATTTCCTAGTTAATGTATGGAAAGTTTCAATTTACTCTGAAGTGAGAATCTTCTTTTTCCTGCTATTTGTCAATTGACATAGTATATACAGGAATCATTCCCTTTCTTTGAAATAATGCTTAGCACTTCCATGCAATAAAATTTCCTCTTTTATTGTCATTATATCATAAGGCTTTGAAATTACTACAGATATAATTATAGAAATAGTATAAATATGTGGAATTTCATTCTCTTTTAGAAGGCGTGACATGCTCTCTGAAACAGAGAAAAGCAAAGAAACCATGGTGAAAACTAATAAAAATACCTCAGTCCCAGTGTGGCTATTTAAACCTATGCAAAGGTGTCACCACAAGTGGAAAGTAGTATCTTTTGCACCAGAGCAAATAGCTATTCCAAGTGCATGGAAGAAGAAAATAAAGCCCACAGTTTTGATCAGTTTCAGAAGAAAACATAGTATTTTCATTATAATTATTTACTGTTGCATCTAGTAATAAAAATAAGATTCACAACTACTGTGAAAGATAAAATATTCCTTCCTTACAGTAGACAGCTGAATAGGCTCAGGCATCTCAACTGCTGCAGTGTTTTGAGAAGATTTCACAACATATGGTAGAAAGGGAGCAGTCGGAAAGCCCAGCTGCTTTGCAGCATGTAACCTGGATGCATCCTTAATTAGTCCATGTCCTTCCCCCAAGATCTACTCTTCTGAAAAGGGGATTACCTGATTTTGCTGAGTTGGGAAAAAGTATCCACTATCTTCTATGAATTACACTTTTGAGTAATCAATGTTTTATGAGATCTCTTTGGTTTTACTGCCTTGATGCTAGCGTGGAATGAAGCATATGACCTTTTTTAATATTAGATCATTTGCCAAAACATCATTCCTCTTCTGATGCTAAGAAGTGGGAGAAAAGAGGCTTTCAGACTGCACTGTAATTTGTTCTGAAAATAGTGATTTGGGTGTAAGAACCGATACTCTAAAAGCAAGTAAAGCTGATTGAAATCAAGGTGCTAGCAGCATTGAGGCAAGCCTCATTTCTCTGGTCTAGAGCTATAAACATCCAAACTCCCACTTCATGGTGGATTGACCTTGGAAGTTTCTAAACTTGGTAGGTTACTCTGCTGAAACCAACAGTTTTGACACCCACCAGAACAGTCTCATCATGAACTGCAAGTCAAGCCCCACTAAGATGCAGAGAGCTGTGACAATCCTCTGATGCATTTGGCATGCACAGTTTGGAATAATAGCTTTCACAGGCAGTTATAGTTGCCTTAAAACAGCTATGAAAGACCTTACAGTCCCTCTTCCATGTAACTTTAGAACCATACAAAAAGGTAGTGTGGAAGAGACCTCTAGAGGCCATCTAAGCCAACCTCCTACGCAAAACAGCACAACTGCAAAGTTAGATCAGAGTCCAGTGGTTACCATGTTAACTCAGGACACAGTTTCTATCTTCAGGACAGCATAAGTATATGTGTCCTATATACAGGAGGACAGACAGACAGCAATAGCAGCTGACATGTGGAAAGACAAAGGGAAGAGGGCAGAATGCTGTGGATCTCATGGGTCACAAAGAGCTGCTATTTTTCAACAACACTGCTGGTGTAGCTAACGATCAGGACAACCTCTTAGAAAGAGGCAGTCCTGGGTTGTAGTTCCAGAGTATTTTGACTGTTACTCATCTTACGTAAATGACCATCTGTTAAAAAATCCACAAAAATAACCCTGGGCACCACAGACTCAGACTCAGGACTCCCTCTGTCTCTAAGTGCCCTTACCCTCAAATGGTCTGGATTCTGAACTCTGCTCTAGTGCCAGGCACCTCACATGTACATACCGAAGGACCAGTGTTGGAGCCACAAAATGCCATAACCTGCATAGGCAATGTTTAGCATTTACCAGAAATTATATAGTCACGCGTATTAAAAGTAATTTTCCTCAGAAAAAAAAAAAGGCAGGCATGCTCAGCTAACAAATTATTTCTTTTTTAATGTAATACTGTCTAGTACACAAACTGAAAAACTGGTGGGTAATCTAATGATTAATTTTTTCAAGAAAAGTCGTACTCTCCCACACATCACTAATGAGAGAACTGTGAATAAACTAAATTTTAAAGAGCAGAAAGTTCCTGAAACTTGCCAGTAGTATGATGATTATGAAGCAGTTATGTTCTAACACTGATTATAAATGAGATCCTTAAGCATATTAAGGAGAAACAACAGTGAGGTTATTATCTTTTGGCTTGGGCAGGGGGAAGGAAAAAAGCATGTGGATTAGTTGTTTTTGATGTACTGGAAGCTGAGGAAATTATTTTCTAGTTAGGGCTTGATAGGGTTTAGCATTTTTTTCAAAGTAGTAGAAATAGTAAGAAAAAGCAAAGACCATTAACCGCAGTGAGCATAGTGTGCTGTTTGATAAATTCTAAAAGCTCTCAAAATTAATAAGCCGAATTAGGTCATTTTTCTCATCTATTACCTGTCATATGTTAGAACTTGGATGATGCTTTCAGCTTGTAACCGGTAACAGGATCAATAGAGAAGGGCAAACCCAGAATAGTTCAGAGTTAATGCTTGTAAAAAAAAAAAAAAGAAAAAAAGAAAAGAAAAAACAAAAAGGAGGAACACTCCTTAAATTATACTGAAATATCAATAAAGTCACAGTAAGGGAAAAATCAGGGATCAGATATATGAATCAAAAATCAAAGGTTCGCTGAATTCCAAATATTATGTTTAGGAAATAGGTATAGTTAATAGATAGTTATAGTTAATAAATGTGGAAACATATATTTGCAAAGCATTTATTGAGGTTTATGGGTGGTATTGGTGTTACTGAACATAAAATTGATGAGCATAGCCCTGTTACGAATTGGTTTAACACAGAAGATCAAGGGAAACTAAGCCCCTGTGAATAAAACAAATTGGACCTGGAAAGGTTTGAAATACATCCAAAAAGAAGGGGGGATTAAAACCAATGGAGGTTAGATGTTGGTGCCAAAAAACTGATTTATTTTATTTCATAGTAAAAGAGGCAAAGAGAGAGGAAGAGAAAAAAGAGAAGAAAGAGAAGAAAGAGAGAAAGAAAGGGGGAAAGAAAGAAAGGGGGAAAGAGGGAAGAGGGAAAGAGGGAAAGAGGGAAAGAGGGAAAGAAAGAAAGAAAGAAAGAAAGAAAGAAAGAAAGAAAGAAAGAAAGAAAGAAAGAAAGAAAGAAAGAAAGAAAAAAAAAAAAAGAAATTGAGAAAGAAGTGCACCTGGGGGGAGAGGGAGAGAGTGATAGGGGTTAGGTAGAAACATATCACCCTTTCAGGCATCCCAACAACATCTCATTGCTCCACTCCATCTGGTCTCCTGGTCCCCTGCTGCTGCCACAGCATCAGAAAATATAGAATCCAGTGGATTAATATACATTTGGGCCAGGTGGGAATGCCCAGGTGGCTCCCTTGCAGGGGCCAGTTTGTCACTGTCCCTTGCAACTCTGTGGATCTGTTGCATCATGCTGCAGTGCTCTGGTGCAGGGTCTGGGGACCCCTTGGGCGGGCCTTTGATGGGCCATGGCACCCCTTCAGCTGGTCTTCATGTGGACTTTTCGTGGGGTGAAGGGGCCCCTGGAGCTGAGCTGCTCTGCACACTGGAGGATGGGTGTAATTGCTCCGAACCTCAAACCTCGATACTTTTTCACCCCACGCGCAAAGCCTCTCCTCCCCCACACCCTTTGGTGTGAGGGTCTGTGTGAGCCCGGCAGCTGATAGCCCCGGGGCTGTGGTCTCTGCCCTGAAGGTGCTAAGCATGATCCCTCTGTGAATGCGTTCTTCTTCACACAGCCCAGACCTGAGTCACAATCTTACCTCCCTGTACGAGTACTTTAGGGCCTCACCCAGAAGGCCTGTTCAGGGTATGATGTTCTTACCTGCAGCTTTTGTAATACAGTTTTGCCATAATATGCAAAAGTACTTCATGTTGATGTTTAAGCCATAAATTATAACATTCAGTCTCTGACACCATCTAAAGTATAAAAATACACTATAAAATAAAAATCAATCTGAAATAAAGCACAGAAATAATTTGAATATTTAGTTGATATTCGTAGTACATAGCAAACTCAGAGATTCTGCTTCTTGATATTTGATTTACCTTAGCTAAGTCTGGTTTACTTTGACAATTGAATAAATCTTGCATTGTAGCACATGATGGAATTGTCTTTAAGGTACTTTAGGTTTATTTGCAAGCATTAAAATTTTCTTTTTTTACTCAAAGAATTGCCAGTTTTACATTAAGCAGTATCTTTTTTAAGTATGGAAATTGCAGTAACTAGTCAATAGCTTGGAAGCTGGATGAGATGGTATGTTCAGCTTCAGACAGACTGTTGAGTATACTACTACTAATAAATGAGAAACGTTTATTAAATGGGAAGAAAAGTTCTTCATTTCACAGCTTTGCATTTTTTTCTAATCTAAGTATCCATCTTCTTTGAACATGTTCTACTTTCTAAATTAATTCTATTAATTATGAAGAACCCTACTTTCTTTTGAAGCAAAATAACTTCTGAATGATATGGGCTCGCATCTGTACCAATCTGTTCTGTTCAAAGACATTTAGTTTCACTGGGTTTGTAGGTGAGTTCCGAATAGAAAACTATAAGCAAAGGAGAATAACACCTTTTGCTGCAGCTTAGTCTCTAATGCTGTTACTTGCTGGGTTTGGAATTGAGCAAAAAATCAGAGCCTGTGGCCTGTGGCCATTCTGCAGAACTTGTTAGAGGCCAGCTAATTTATTCTGACAAATATTATTAGGATAGGATGCAGACTGTAGCCTCATTCCCAGTTTTCAAAAAAAGCTTGAAAAATAAGTTTTGTCTAGGACAGTTATTTCCAGACATATTGTGTTGTCTGTTTTCACACTTCTTTACACCTACAATATCCAGGAAGCAAAGAAACCTGCAGTTTGCACGCTGTGATAAATTAGTCAATATATCTAGAAAACAATGAATGTTAAGGCTTACAGGCTTCTCTCCGAAGCATTTTTCCCACAATGTCTGCAGTAGCACCAGAAAGATTCCCATATCTCCCTGGTTGTCACAGTTTAGCCCCAGCTGGTAACCAAGTATATGGCAGCTGCTCAGGTCCTTCCTGCACGCTCAGTGGGTTGGAGGGGAAAATTAGGAGTGATGCTAATAGCAATTGTAAACAAAAGGAGGGAGGAAGAGAAAAAGGGAGAAACAGAGACACTGAGAAAAGAGACCTGAGAAAAACAAGTGATACAGTACAATTGCTCACTGCCTGCTGACTGATGCCAAACCCATTCCCAAGCCAGCATCAGTCTCTCTTCCTGGTAACCACCCTCAGTTTATAGTCTGGGCATGATGTTCTGTGCTATGGTCTATCCCTTATGCCACATTGGGTCAGCTGTCCTGGACATGCTTCCTCCCAGCTTTTTGTGCACCTGCTCACTGACAGAGCCTGGGAAACTGAAAAGTCCCTGATAGGGTAAATATCACTTAGCAACCAATACAGCATTATTCCCATACTAAATCCCAAACAGAGGACTGTGTCAGCTACTAAGAAGAAAATTATCTCTCTCGTAGCCAGAACCAGAGCACTGGTTAAATCTGTAAATAAAACGTCCTGTTCTCTCTTAAACATGAGCTTCATTTAGCCTAACACGGGTGAAGTAGAGCTTTTCAAGGACTTACTTTTGTCTCACTGATTCTGAGCTATTTTTGTTTTGTTATGGTTTTTGTTGGAGTACTAGACTATTTAGTGAAGAATCATCATGAAGATCATACCATATCTTGCCACAATTCCCCAAAACCAAAATATGTTTTTGCATTGTAAAAAAAAGTGTCTAATATAAGATCCAGCAACTGGCTGAGCAAAGGCAAGTTTGTCTGCCCAGTTCTCCATGGTCACAAATCCACCTTTTTTCTTTGCCTAACCAGCATAAACTGAATAGATGGCCCTAGAAATCTGTATCGTGCTTTTATAGGGTGGTTTTACTCATGAAAAGTAATTTGTGTCATCAGATTGTATGCATCTATGTATGCAATCTGCTCCATCTACCCTTGCCAAATGGCTTTTTGGTTAAAGTATTGATGACCGACTTTTGTAGAAGTTTGGGTAATACCCTGAACTTTGCTAAAAGTGGTGTTGAGATAGGAACTTGGGCAATGTAGGCAGACTGCTAAGACTGAACTTCTCCTTTAACTGAACAAGGTTGGGATGTGCTCATTAGGCACAAACAAGGAGAGCCACAGGGAAGATGGTAATTTCTAAAATAAGCTTTTCTCCTTACCAGAGCAGTTTCAATTGCAGTTCATACATTTTTCGACACTGTGGGGTCTAATTACGAAAAGCAGATTTTCTAGAAAAAAGTTTGCTTATTTTGCAAATTATGGAAAAAAAATATTTACCATGAAACGGAAAGCTAAATATGAATATATGCATAAGAATCTTTTCTCCCTTTCTCCTGTACTCCTCACAGTTATGTCAATAAGTACTGTAATCATAGAACCAAACTGTGAATGTAGCTACTTCATTTTCACTCCATGCACTCCAGAAATTCTTATAGTTTTTATGCTTTTCTTTATCTGCATCAAAGTATTTGACAGCTAGCAAACCAGTCAAAATGTATAAAAATGAAAAATACTTTTTTCATAAATATTGTAATGATGAGATAACATCACCAGCACAAAATCTGCTCGTTTTGTTGTCATGCCATGAACAGATGATATGAAATATCTATTTGATTACTAAAAACCACACAATAATTTAAGCCCTTATGACAAATTTGACCCTTGGTATTTTGTTTTCAGACATATGAATGCTTAGTGTTGTCAGAAGAACAACAAATAACTCACAAACTCAGTAGGATGTTGAAGGACAGCATTTGCTGTCTTCTGAAATAATACTTCATAGTGAATTTTAAAGAGTGTTACACAACTTTTAATACATATTCCGTCATTAATTTTTGCTAAAAAAAGTCAGTTGTAAATATCTTCTTTAATAATTTGTTTAGCCCTAATTTAAGATTTAAAGTTCAGTGAAGCACTTTTAGTAAATCTATATGATTCTAAGTGTTACTCTGACAGTGCACTAGCCACTGATGTGAAAGTAACTATATACTGACTGGCAGGAAGAGGCACCGGAAGTTTAAGATTAAATACCATTTCTTGATATTTTCATGGAAAATGAACTATAAAAATACCTCCGATCATTTAATATGTAGCTTAATTAAAAGAAATTATAGGTTAGAGATATTACATATATTCAATTTTGGTGAAAGAGTTTTGTTTGATGGTAACACCCAATAAATATTATTTCCCTGAAACCTAAAAATTTTACTTTACAAACAGGAGAAAAAGGCTGTTCTACTGCTTTAGTCACAAGACATGCATAACTTTCTTTAACTATTTGAAGATTTTGAGTCTCTGCGTTTGTAAATATGTTTAGCTGAATAAGATTCATGTAATTATTTGATAACTTTATGAAAGTTTGACACTTCATGGCCTCAGCAAGGCACTTAGCACTTCCAGGAAGTCCCATTGCTCTCAAACAAGCTTCATGTAGTCACTGATATCTGGAACAAAAAAATATTAAAATACCCTTAGAAAAGCTTTGCATTTCCAGGTTCACCACTAATAACAAAATTTGTGTTTTGATATCAACCTAAAATTACACTTGATGAATATGTGGATGTAGTTAAAAAAACCAAAAAAACTAAAAAACAAGCTACATATGAGACCTAATTATTATACCCCAAACTGTCTTACAGAGAATGTTTTAGCATTCGACATTATATACAAATAGTCATACTACATAATTTTAAAGCCTTTAATAAAGACAAAGGAATAATACAAGAAGACAAATATTATTAACATTCCCCAACATTAGTATTTCAGGAGATGTTCTTCAATAGCTGTCCTTTGAAAGACACACAAAAATAGCTTTTACATGTAAAAATACCTTTTAACGCTGATATATGAAAATCTTATATAATGCTGTGTTTGGAAGGTGCATCAAATAAAGAGCACTTCACCTTTCTTTCAGTACTGGTGTAACCTTCTTAGTTGTTCATGTCTGCATAAGGAAGACGATCTGCATATGACTGAAATATCAAAGTCCATTATAGTGTTTTTGGGGAATTAGGTAATGCCTACTATCAGAGAGCCAATTTAAGTTCCATTTTTTCATTAATACTAATGTAATATTTATTTTTAGTTGGTTTTAGATTCAGAAATCTCCTTAGGAGATCTAGTCTGAAAATGTCTCATGGTAATGGTATGAATAGAGAGAAAAGGAAAGAGATGTACTTGCTAGTTATAGCTTGGCAGCTTCAACAGAACTAATAGAGAGAAAAGAGAACCTGGAGAGGTTTCATCAAGAGAAGGCAGTTCCATAAAGCTGAAGTAATACTGCCTTATTTTTTGAGTGCACTATAATTCGGATTTAAGGTCAGGACAAAACCAGTCAATTACTAGAACACGGCTTTAGCTTACGAGTCTGATTCATGTTTCTCATTTCTTTTCCTTTCCAAGTTTTTCCTGTCCAATACTGTTTCTAGCCATGTTGATAAAGATCTGAAAATGAGTTCAAAAATACCTGTTAAAAGGAAGAGACAGATGTTCCATTTCCTTCTTTTTTTTCCCCACCAGCTACAATAACATTTACAATACAATTGTCCTGGTTCAATTTCTTCTTTACCTTTTCATGTAAAAATTTCCTATTTTGGTGTTGAGTGTACTTTATACAATGAGTTTCTTAAATCACTATTCATAATAGATATTCAATCTCTCAGCATACAGGGAGCTGGTGTGCTTCTAGATTTGCTACATCCTTGCTGGCTTAAGGATGAAGGAGTGATCATCCACTCAGTTCCCAGGGCTGTGTGCATTGGGCTGCTGCTGGAGTGAGTCCAGCAACATATTGGCAAAATCATATTTTTTCATGTCATTTACTATTTTCTAGAAATAAATATTTCAACATTGTGTTTGAACTGGTACCATCTTCCATAGTTTTACTCAAGATGTTTTATGGTTGAGATAAATGTTTATTTTAAAGTCCCCAAAGTAATTTGGGATTATATTTATAGTTTGAACTTTATTAAATGTTTATGAAATTCTCTATACATGAGAGGTGCGATGCAGTAGCTAACCTTGTTAGTACAAGATTTACTTTAATTCATCTGTTGCAAAAGCAGCAGTGACAAAACAGTACTCAGTACTGAGTACAAGTTCATCCTTTTAATATACATACACGTAATATCAGGCACACTTGGTCATGAGACATAGCAAAGTACCATCTAATTTATTAAGATTTGCAACCATCAAACTTCCATGTCTACTTTTCACACAGATATCTGTGTCCATCTACCTTAAAACTGTTGGGTTTTGCTGAAGCTCTTATGCCTCTTTTGTTATTTTGTCACCTGTAAACATTGCTCTTCGTTCAAATATTCTGGATACGCAGTACTGCTGTCCAAGATGAAAGTTCTGCTCCCATGAAGTGTTAAAATAATCAGGAAACCATACTGTTAATCCATGCAATGGTTTGACAGAAATATTTCTTTAACAATTCATGGTGGCATGAATCATTTATTATTTCTGCTATGATTTATTCATATACTATTATGCTTCTTTGTTTCTAGGTCTTTGGTTTTTACTATGTGCATTTGCATTCTTTAATAAATTTGATTGAAAATGCCTCAGAACAAAATTTATGAATATATATGTGATAGCAGTATGGGTCTCTCAGAGTCTCTTAAAACTGTACAGTTTGAATAGAAGAATCATGGAATGACAGAATGGCATGGGTTGGAAGACACCTTAAAGATTATCTCATTCCAATCTCACTGCCATGGGCAGGGCTACCTTCCACTGCTCCAGGTTGCTCAGGCCCCATCCAGCCTGGCCTTGAATACTTACAGGGATGAGGCACAACTTCTCTGAGCAGCCTGTTCCAGTGACTCATCACCTTCACAGTAACGAATTTCTTCTTAACATCTAATCTAAACCTGCCTTCTGTCACTTTAAAACCATTCCCCCTTATTCTCTTGCAAAAAGCCACTCTCTGACTTCCTTGTAGGCCCTCTTTAGATAGGGAAAGGTGCTGTAAGTTCTCCTTACCAGCCTTCTCTTCTCCACGCTGAACAACCCGAACTCAGCCTGTCTCTATAAGAGAGGTGCTCCTGCCCCCTGCTCATCTTTGTGGTCTCCTCTGGACTTGCTCCAACAGGACCACTCCCATCACATGCAGGAGGCCCCCACAGCTGGATGCAGCACTCCAGGTGGGGTCTCATGAGAGTGGTCTAGAGGGGAAAATTCACCTCCCTCAATCGGCTGGTCACACTTCTTTCGGTGCAAGAGGGCAAATATTTGTGTGAAATAATTTTTATAAATTAAAAGAATCAACTAAATTTAGAGAAGTAAGAATTATGGTAGTCCATTGCTGCAGCAAAACAGCTTTTATTAATGTTTTCTGCTCATTATCCTTTAGGATACTTTCAGTTGTAAATATTATTCTCTCTGCTTGACAGTAATTAGAGAGGTTAAGCAACAGCTTGCATAAGATCACTGAGAAACTCAGTAACAGACACCAGAGCAAAATTCACAGATCATCCAAGATCTTGTCTAACATTTTGGCTACATATTCTGTTTTATACAGGAACCTGTACAGGCAAATTGAAGGGTCAAATACTGTTTCTGCATGTGATGCTGCAGAGCATATAGCAAGAGTCCTCTACACAATCCAGTTACCCAGTGAAGTGCATGGCCAATGTACTGCAAAGCACATCAACCCAGTTTGGTTCCGTGACACTTTCTCAAAAAACACTATGCAAAACAAGGTTTTTTAAACACAACACGGGGCAGAAATTATACCTGGTACCAGGCAGGTTATCTCTAGGGGAAAGATGATAGAACTGCCCAAAAAAATATTTTTACCATAAAGAGTGTAACAGAGTGTAAAGTGATAAGGCTTACTGAATCCTTTTTTTTAAAGTAACTGTCACCTGATAATCCCTCTGGTACACCTCTGGGACCCCTCTGGTACATACACTTCCTTTCTCCTCTTGCTTAACAGAACAGCAGCCAATAATAAATTTTCATTTTCCTTAAATATATTTTTTTTCAGTTTCGGTGAACTACTATTACCTTTGAGAAACTGAAAGCTACCAAACAGTTCAGAAAGAAAAATTTAAAACTGTTAATTTATGACAGTTACTTTGATCTCACTCCACATTTTTTCTGGGTATCTGATTGCAGCCCTTCTATAATAAATGCCACCTTGAACTTGTGATTTTAAGAAGTGAATGCATAAGCCTAAAAACTGTAGAGGGTGTTCTCCAGCCCTATCTTTGTGAAACACCTCAAGCAAGATTCTCAGAATAAAAAATGAGTTTGAATGAAGTCTTCTAACTTGCAGTAGTGCTGCTTCAACAGTGAATGAGATAAACAGGAACACAGAAAAGTTGAATTTTATATCAGAGTTCTTTACTCAAAGGCAAAATGTAGTACAGTTTATTTAACCTTGAAATGTTGTCATTTTAAGATTAACTCTTATCACCTAATACTGCTTGTAAAGCATGCCAGAAATAAATGCATTCCTCCTTTCCCCAGGAAAGCCAGTGTGAGGTGGTATTTCATCAAGTTTAAATACCCCTAATTTTCGTAAGAGAAACCAATTCCAGCTAGTATGACTTCTTCTGCTTAGCATAATAGTCTTCTTTTTCGTAAGATGCAAGGAAGCTTGGCTTCTTCGTCATGTCACGTCCCAAGGTTCAAAGACATTTTAACACTACAATTCTTCAATCTTGTCTCTCTCACATTTCTTACTCTTAAAAATGTTTCATTCCCTAAGCTACCTCTTTTACAATCCAAAGTATGAATTTTACTGTCCAGAAGAGAAAAGTTAATGCATTTTCTTTTTACTGACAATGAATTTGACAACATCTATTTCAAGTAAGTGGAAATATTAAAGGTCTTCTGAGTGGATTTCTAAGTAGACTGAAGCCTTCCATCTAGCCAAGATGGCCAAAATTGGTCAATAGCAGTAGCCAAACTTTGCAAGGATATTCCACAGCAAAAGAACAAAATCACTTCATATTCAGTCTCTATTGAAACTGCCAACATAAAACTAAATCATGTATTTTCTCTTTTTTCTGTATGTGCAACTGTGATTTTTTTTATTTGAGAAATGAAGTTACATCTTCTTTCTCAAGATACAACAAACAAAATAGTTATGAGTTCTTGTTTTCACTTCTCATTGTATGGGAATAAGCAATGCAGAAATGTAAATTCTATATAACATTATGAATATGAAACTCACTACCATCAGTTCAGCCTCTCCTGTGTTGAATATCTAAGAAATTATCTCCAAAAAAAATTAGATCCATTTCTGCTATGATCACTTTTATACTGCTGTTCCCTCATTTTGTCCAATAGTTTGGGGTTTTTAACTCCAGTTTTTCCTGACTCATTTTAAACCAATTTATGAATAAATGTAACTAAAATTACATTAGGAGTCAGATTTCAGGGGAATAAATCCAATTTACATTATGCATTGCTCTGAAATGAATCACAGTGTCTGGAATTTTCAAGCAACAGAAAGAAACATGTGAAGTAAGCTTTATTGTCCTTGTTGCCTAATCCATTTCCTTCACTCTCTCAAAATCCAGCAGGAGAACAGTGATACAAATTTTATAAATAGCAGTTCCCTTGGCACATATACTCACTGTTCTCAAATACTAAGAAAACATTCTTGTCTACTCATCCGGTGGGGGACTGAAAATATTAAGACTGCTAAGAGACTAAGCAATGCTTCAGCTTGCTGTTACCTAATGTGTTTAATGCATAAAAAAAAAGCCACCACCATTAGTTAAGTGCAAGTCTTAGTTGCAACACAAAAAATTGATGAACAGCTTCTACCACTAGCTCAGCACAGTGCTGAGTGGCTGCTTGAAGCTAGCATATATTCTTTTGGATGGCTTAATCACTTCTTGCTTCAAGTTCAAAGTAGAGTGGTTATTAACCCTAGTGTTCTTACAACATTATCAGAATAGAACTTGACACTTAGATTACTATGGATAGGATCTAAGCTTTATACAACATTTGTTGTTGGAAATTTAAATAGAAAAAGTGTGCTGACCCTTAGAATTTTATAAGATTATATTTGAGAAGCATGGAGTTCCTCAGTCTTGAACAAGTTGAAATCTCAAATCCCAAAATATTAACTGTAAAAAAGAAAGCAAATAAAAGCAGACAATATTCTTGACAAGGTATTTCTCCTTCCAATAATAATTTCATTTGAGTAGAATTATTCATTTTAATAGCTTTTGAAGTCACTTTTTTCCTAAATATAATTGTTTTTAATTAGCAGGAAAATAAGGAATAGGCAGAAGTAGCTGGTGAAAAAAGGGTATAAGATTTCTTGAACATGAATATTGCCCAAATGGGTAATAACTGAAGGTTGTCACCATCTGATGTTTGTTCACTGGTCTATGTAAAATGAAGTGGTAATCTGGGTCCCACAGGATTTGGAGATCATTTGCAGCACAGAAGGCAATAATTAGCATCATTGCTGACAGTCCCAAACACTGAATAGGGACAAAATATAATTTACCTTCTTATTCTTAAGGATTTTTTTCATTCATGTCAGAGTTCAGTCGGACTGAAAGAGCAGCCAAAGGAAATTTGTTTTATCTGGTGCTAACACAATGCTTGCTCTTTGCAACAAAGCCAATATTTCAGCTTCCAGAGCCAGCAAATTAAGCAGTGCTTACAAACATAGTCCTTCCAAATAAAATTGAAATTCAACTTAGATAGCACCCGCAGATAATAAATCCATACTTTTAAAGGAATTATAAGCTTTAGGCATTGGCAAAAGTAGAAGTGGAGCAAAAGGCAATACTCCTGTGGTATCCTTCTTTGTCACGCCTTTAGTTGAACTAGAGCTACAGCCTCAGTGAAATTTGTCTGTGCATGGAGGTTTTTCACACCACAGAACTTAAAGTGCAGATAGCTGTCGAAGACACTAACAGATCTTTCTTGACGTGGCGCGGTGGTCAGGGAGCCGTGCACCACGTCCTGTCCAGGGTGTCCTTCAGCGGACGGTGCAGCACAGCTGCTCAGGCTGCTGGCGGGCACACAGCCACACTCGTGCCGGTGGGAGCACGCAGACACACCCACGCTGGGTGTTCAGGAGTTCAGCGTCGGCTGGAGACACAGAGACAGGAAGGAGTCTTTGTATGGAGAATCTGAGGGTTTATTCCAGGAAGCATCCCAGGTCAAAGTAGCCAAAGAACAAAAGTGGGTCCAGAGGTTTTATCCAGGGGTGGGAACCAATGGGGAGAGGGCAAAGGCGGGGTTGGGGTACACAAGAGAGGAGTGGCTGAACGGGGATACCAAGGAAGGGGATTCCAGAATGGGGTATGGGTATGGGCTGTTCTGCTTCATGGAGAAAGCCTTCTCCTCATCACAACTTGGGAGGTCACCTTAAGCCTCGGAGCTGTCCCACCAGCAGCTTGCTCATTCAGGGGATGCAGCCTCAGGTCCCTAGTCACTCCAGCCTCAGGGCGGGCCACTGCAACGCTTTATCTAATAACCTTTTTTTTTTTTTTTTTTGTTGCCTACATTTTCTAATGAGAGTAAACTCTTTCATAGGGAATGTAAGCCAATGATAATAGATTTGCTTTGGAGAAAAACAACACTTCATCACTGCACGAAAAATCATTCACTGGCCATGAGCAAGCTGGCAAGGTTATCCTATGGTGGATAAATGAATTCGATGACATGCTTAATAATGCAGATTTTATGGATATAAGATATGCCTCTTAATGTTTGCTGCAGGGGACAAGAATCAACTCACTGTGCAAAATTGTCAATGAGTTTATTGGACTTGGCAGACACCACAAATTTCACGGAAGTTTGCCAAAATGCCAAGTAATTGAAGCTTAATCCTCAAAACTACAATGAATTACTTTTTAAGTTTGTCCTGTATTTGCTATGTTTACTGGAAGCTGGAGTAGATACACTGTCTGATTATTGATGTGGTATTTTTCTTATTCTAGGTTCTATCCTTAGGGGCTGATGTTCTACCAGAATATAAACTCCAGACACCTCGCATCAACAAGTTTACTATATTGCACTATAGTCCTTTCAAAGCTGTCTGGGACTGGCTCATTTTGTTGCTGGTCATATACACCGCCATATTCACCCCTTACTCTGCTGCCTTCCTTCTGAATGACAGCGAGGATAGGAAGAGGAGAGAGTGTGGATATTCCTGCAGCCCACTGAATGTTGTAGATTTAATTGTGGATATTATGTTTATCATTGACATTCTAATAAACTTCAGAACAACATATGTAAACCAGAATGAAGAAGTGGTAAGTGACCCAGCAAAAATAGCAATTCACTACTTCAAAGGCTGGTTCCTAATTGACATGGTTGCTGCAATACCTTTTGACCTGCTGATTTTTGGCTCTGGCTCTGAAGAGGTAAGCTTAAAAGAATTAGAAATCTTAAACCTTAATTTATTACTTCACAATGGTATTCTGTGTATCCTAAAGTATTTTTTGCTTTTCATTTATTAGGCTGCTTAGTATTTCCATCCCATGTTTTAAGTTAAACTAAACTTAAATCTTCCTTTGTAGAATAATGTATAATATTAGATTTCATTGACAAGAGCTAATTTTTGAATCAATGGATGATTTAGCTAGTATTTTTCAGTTATACCGTGTTTGATACTGTCTTTAGAGTTAATAAATAAATATATTGCATATGAAGGACTTGCTCAAATGGTTTTATATAAGAACTGCTGCTTTGATTTGTCACTTACTTTGTAAAAACTGCCCAGATGCATGTAAGCGCTGTGTTGGCATTGCATCATTAAAATAAATTTTCTCTGTTCAAAATGTTTAGATCAGATGTTTCCTTAGCAGAAAACAGATAGCTGTAGCATAAACTGTACTAGTTTTCAAACAGATGTCGCTGTTGTGTATTTTATCAAGACTATGGACTTTCAAAAGAAGGAATAAAGATTCCTTGGGGTTAGCCTAGACTGACATGATCTATCTCCTCACCCTATCTATGCAATAGAGTAGAAAACTGTTCAATATATGCATCCAAAAATGGCCCAAAGGTGTATAAAATATATGCTATATTCTGGATCCCTGACCCAGTTCTTCCACACAATTTTATTTAATTTAGAAGGGCTAAAATCATAATATATTTTTTCTGAAAAGTGAACTAACAGGTAGAGAATTGGGTTTGACTTTTCTGTGATGCACAGAATGAAGAAGGTTTTTTTAAAAAAGCAGCAAACCAAGCAAAAGGTAAATGAGTCTAGAGAAACATGAGATAAAACCATGCAGTAAAAATAAATTTTATTAAGGAAAGCAATAAGAAGAGAGAGAGTAATATAAAGGACAGAGGGAACATATTAATAGTTCTCTTATCAGAAGAGAACTTTTTTATTCAGAAGGTGACTAAAAAGCTCAGAGATTTAAGACAAAATTTGATCACCTTTGTATTCATTATCTGTGGCAGGTCTCAATGTATCTGCAGATAATTTTTTTCTGTGATTTTGAAATCACAGATACATGGAAGACAATTCCATTATGAAAATGGCATTACTTCTAAATCAGACTACAACATTCCCCTTCAGCCATGGTCTGCATCCCTTTCTGATCATTGGGCACTTGTCATTGCCAAAAATTATATTCAGTGATTAGAAGTGTGGAACATAAAGAATTACAACAGGGACCAATTCCAAAGTTATTTAAGGAGTCCTCTTTGGATTTGCCCCTGAACACCATTCTTCCACAACCCCCTGTTAGAGATGTGCTTAAGAGTAAAGTGCCAGGTGCAAAAGTCATGCTAAAGGGATAACTTTAACATAAGATAATGTTACAGATTACAATAACAAGCAAGTGCATTCTTGCAGATAAATAGACAAATATAAAAATGTGGAATTTGAAACAGAAATTATTGGACCATGTAATGACTTTTTTACTATTGCATATATAAGTAAATTGATTCTTTATTCCCTCAAAATCTAGTAATTGACCAGTTTCACTACCTGGAAAAACTGGTTTGTTTATCTAAGCAGCGATGATGCTATACAGATTATGTCTCATTCACGATGCCATCATGGCTTCTCTCTCTCATTCATGGTATTGAATATGTCAATCACTTTTCTAAGCTGCTACTTACTGCAGTTTTTCTTCCTATTTTGCTACCTATAATATTTCACCGATGATCCCTTTTTGATAGTTTAGCAAGAAGCAAATGTAAAAGCTTCAGATTGGAGCATTTTTCATTTAATAGAAATTTTCAGTCATAAGGGTTATCTTTTTTATGAAATAGCTCTTTTTTGTTATCTAGAGATTCTTCAAAGAATATCCCCAATGAAAAATTGTGTTGAATAGTCTTTTTATTAAACAACATAAGCTTTAAAGAGAGCTCCATAACCAGCAGTAATAACCTTTAACAAAGCTGTTTATCAAGCTTGTGCAGCTTGATATCAAATGGAGTCTTGAAAGGGAAGGGGATAATAGTCCAAATACCTCATACAGCACTATCTGAATGCTTCTATTTGAGCCGTACTTTTTCAATCATAGGAAAGCAACAGATAAGTTAACAGACTGTTAACTTTCCAATTTCTAAAATAGGAAAATAATTTAATTTTAATTTTTGTTTTTCTGCTTAGCAAACTCAACAAAAAATGATGAATGTTGGTAATAAATAATTCCCTCTTTTGTGTGTGTGTTGTAAATGTTATGTGGCTTCCCTGATAGTTGGGAAGATAAAAATAACAAGTAGATGGAGACAAAAGAAGAGAAAAGATTCTGATGTGATTATTCAACTACACTTGAACTTGTAGTCCAGCAGATAGGTATGATAAAAACAGAGAAGCTAGCAATCCAGAGAAGAGAGCAGCATCTATCAGACTGCTCTTTGCAGACATTAATTGTTGGCACCAGGTGGGGTAAGGTAACTGATGGACTAGGACCCCTGCCTCCTTGGGTCTTGTGCTGATCAAAGTATTCCAGCACACCAACAAAATTACGTTGCATGAGATGTAGTTCTGAAACCAAGAACTTCTGTCACCGGCCAAGTGACACATGGAAGGTGTGCTGTTACTATATGAAGGCTGCATCTATGCTGGGGCAGCACGTAGGGCACATTAAAACTTGTGGACCATGCTTTTCACCTCTACCACCAGCTATATTGTGCAGTTAAAGCCTCTCCACTAATTTTCTCCACTAAAGAAAATTAAAACTCAGGATGAGTTTCTTGATGCTTTAAAGCATATCTAGTCTCATTCATGCTGATTTTATCCTTGAAGAATTGAAGTTTTCTTATGTTATATACCTTCCACATACTCCAGAGCTCAAATTAATGTATCTAAGTATTAGATTGACACTAGGGATGAATAATATTAGCAAGTTTTAACTTAAGAATGGGGAATATTGTAGATTCACAATCTACCATCTGATCTCTTTAAGGGGCACTGTAAGAATATGCAGCCTTTTGTGTGATGTAGAGATATGACTACATTTGTAATAGAATGTTTCAAACACCCCACTAGAAATTAATCTTAGCTTTTTTTAAAGGATTTTAAATATTTAACCCTGATCTACCTTACAAAAAAATTTACCTAATCCCAATATTCACATGTTTCTGAATCTCAGCCTAGGCATAGCATTTTGAAGGATATGGTCTTTCAGACTATTGAGGTCATTAACCTTTTTTATGTGGTAATGATAAATTCACCCTGAAGTTATCATTTGGGGTGTTAAACTGAACCAAGGAGTGTTACCCTACATTATCCTCTTGCTCATTTACTCTGAAAATATGAACAATTATCCACTGATATGAACATTTATCCACTGATAAATGTAGCCAAGAAAGACTCTTTTTTTCTTTCCAAGGGCTTTGGGGTTTTACTCAGAAATATGGTAAATGCAATGATTTAATAAAACATAAAAACTAGTCTAGTACTTGTTAAAAGAAAGCTTTAATGTGATGCATACTACTTTCAGAGTGGTTTTTGAGGCTTGGAAAACTTTTCTTGTTAAGTGTTATGTAATACATGTGCATGTTAAAAAAAAAGAAACCAACCAACTTATTAAAAATGTATCCAGTCTAGGCATTTACTGTATACTTTAATATGTTCAGACTTAATGCAAGAAAAAAGGTAGCTGAATGGGGTTTTATAATCCAGTTGTTCCTATTTACAATGTCATCCATCCCTACAACAAGAAATTAGAAAGTATGAAAATTATTTACTAACCAAAATTGGCAAACTTATATTAATAACCTTTAGATTCCTTTTTAAATATCAGAGCCTCAAAGAGGCTGCAATGAATAATAGCACAAGTCTGCACTAAAAATCTTGGAATACATTCCTTCTTAAAACTGCTCCAATTTATTTTTCTAATGGTTTGGTACTTTTATACCTGGCTCTTGCCACTACACCTGCAAGATACATGAAGATTCATCTGGAGTAACTTTTCCACAATTTTCTGTTCACAGAGCTTCATTTTTTACCTGTATGAGTATTCTTACCATTACAAACAGGAAGAATCTTGTAGATATACTCTGTGGGACATTTCTGCCCTAGTACTTCTCTTTTCTAGAATATGTGTGCCAGAGAATTGCAAGGAGTTTCTAAGCTAGGATCAAATACAGTCACAGAGTTTTGTTCAAAAATACTTATTACCTGTGTGGACAGCCATATAATTATGAGTAGTTCCAATAGACCTTATCATGTTAAAAAATCATTAATCTATTGGATCATTAAGTCGATTATGGTGGATTGAAGAGTCCAGATCAAGTAAAATATTCAGCATGAAAGAGTATTTGGTGCATAATGACAACTCCTATATACCATGATTTTAAATATACGTTTCTTATTTTCTTTCCTGGTTTTACAATGAAATCGATAGTTTAAATAAAATGAAATTAAGATTACATCGAAATGGGTTCTTCTACTTACTTTTTGATTCCCCGAAATAATGGAATTTGTAGTGGTTTATTCATGCTTACTGTTCATAAGAATAAATTTGCTGACAGAGAAAATTAATTTCTCTCTTATTTTTCCAGACAACTACATTAATAGGCCTTCTGAAGACAGCTAGACTGCTGCGTTTGGTGAGAGTAGCACGGAAATTGGACAGATATTCTGAATATGGTGCTGCAGTTCTGATGCTCCTTATGTGCATATTTGCACTAATTGCACACTGGCTTGCTTGCATTTGGTATGCCATTGGAAATGTAGAAAGACCTTACCTGGCTCACAAGATTGGTTGGTTGGATTCTTTAGGAGAACAACTAGGAAAACATTACAATAAGAGTGATGCAAGCTCTGGACCATCCATCAAGGACAAATATGTTACAGCACTTTATTTTACCTTCAGCAGTCTGACAAGTGTAGGATTTGGCAATGTATCTCCAAACACCAACTCAGAGAAAATCTTTTCCATCTGTGTCATGTTGATTGGCTGTAAGTAATTTTATTGTGGATTTTTATCTTTTTTTCTTCTATGAGCAAATGGCTTAACGTTCTAAGCTAATAAGATTATAAGTATGCAGCCGGAAGGGCAAATTCCTAGGGAAAGGAATGTTGTATGCAAAAATATGTTGTGACTCATTCAGTGTCAGGAAGTAATCAAGTTCCTCGACTACTCAAAATCTGTTATTCAAACTGTCAGAGGATAGGTGTTGTATATCAGTGTCTGTAAGCAAATCCTGTATAGGGCAAGAAGGTGAGTTTTGAGTGAATTTAGGAAATTATAGCCCATCATATTTGGATAATCATAATTTTTTTATTATTATTTAAAACTGAACCTATAAATGTATGCATACCTTTTTAACTCATCTCTTTGTTCTTAACTTTTACTTATCCATACTCATCTGCAAAGCCCAACGATATGACTTAAGAAA
>VZTN01034072.1:21095-40387 GCA_013400515.1 Erpornis zantholeuca | reverse complement strand
CGGCCTGGCCCGGCGCTCCCTCTCCGTCTGCCCCGGCGCTCGGTGCCTCCGCGGGGCGTGGGCACAGATCACGTGGGGAGGCGCTCGGGCTCCCCCTGCGGGCGGGAGACAGAGGCGCCTCGCGCTCCCCGGCCCCGCAGGTGTGGGGGTGCGGATGGGTGCGTGAAGGAGGTTTCGGGTAGAATCCCAAGGTGTGCTTCGAGACGGTGAAGAACGTCCATTTTTCTTCAAGGTTTATGCTGAATATAGCTATGTATGCCCCATCCCTGGAGGTGTTGGCTGGATGGAACTTTGAGCAACCTGGTCTACTGGAAGCTGTCCCTGTCCCTGGCAGGGAGTTGAAACGAGATGGTCTTTATAATCCCTTCCAACCCAAACCATTCTGTGAGTTTCTGAAAGCTCCATTTTTTCACTTAAACAATGGAAGTCCTACACTTTCTCCATAACTCCATACAGCTCTATAGATCGGGGGCAGAGTGGCTGGAAAGCTGCCCAGGGGAAAGGCCCTGAGAGTGCTGATCAACAGCAGCTGAACCTGAGCCAGCATATGGTGAACCTGAGCCAGCCCAGGTGAACAAGAAAGCCAATGGCACCTGGTCTGTCAGGAACAGTGTGGCCAGCAGGGCCAGGAAGTGAACATGCCTCTGTACTTGGTACTGTGAAGCTGTATCTCAAGTGCTGCGTCCAGTTCTGGGCCCTTCAGCTCAGGAAAGATATTGAGGTGCTGAAACTTGTCCAGAGCAGGACAAGGAAGGTGGTGAAGGGTCTGGAGCTCGTGTTCCTATGAGGAGCAGCTGAGGAAGCTGGAGTTGTTTAGTCTGGAGAAGAAGGTGCGCCAGAGGGACCCCAGTGCTCTCTAGAACTCCCTGACAAGAGGGTGGAATGAGGTGGGGCCCAGTATCTTCTGCCATGTGAGTGAGAGAATGAGAGGAAATGGCCTTAAGCTGAGAGAGGGGATATTCAGATTAGACATTAGAAAACATTTTTTCACTGTTTGGGTGGTCAGGCATTGGAATAGGTTGCTCAGGGAGGCAGTGGAGTCACCACCCCTGGAAGTGTTTAAGAGGCATCTGGATCTGACACTGGGTGATGTGGTTTAGGTGTTATAGTGGCAGTGCTGGACTGACAGTTGGACTGGATCATATTAAAGGTCTATTCCAACCTTGATGATTCTTTGATCTTTATACTTAACCAACTGAAATTAAGAACTGGGGCCCAGCAGACCACAGCACAGAGTAATACTGACACACTGTTGCTGCTGGTGACCCTTGTTCTCTGAGGGCGCTTCCATCAGCACCAGAGCACCACACCTGCTGGGAAGAACTTAGGGATACTCCTGGAGCTTCTGCCAGCAGCTCTTCTGCCCCACTCATGGGGCTGTCACCACCTCTCTGAGCTGTTGCTCTAGACCAATGTACAGCAAATTTGGAGAAATACCATATCACCAACTAGATTAGTCCCATCGCTGCTATTGTTTTCACTTGAAGGCACAGAAATTAAAAGCATATATTTTTAAGGAATGGTGACATTTCTATGCTGTGAATGTCAACGACAGACCTCCAGGAGAGCCATCCCTTATGGTAACCTCTTAGGGAGATGATTGCAGCACAGAGAAGCCAGCACAACCAGCTGGGATGCAGGAATCCCCAGTCTAGGGAATGAGAGACAGGCTTAAGAATTAACCTTCTAACCTCATTTTTTTAATATATATATAGTGGCACCACCATCTGTGCCTTTTTTTGCATATTAATACTTCTACTTAATTTTCAGTTCACATTTTTGCATTAGAAATCAGAATCAGACTCAGTCTTTCAGAGGTTTCAATCTATTTTGGAAAGCATTTTAATCTATTTTGGAAAGCATATAAATAAATGTGAGAAGCCTGAATGCAGTTAAATTGTTATCTCTCTCTTTATTTTAGCAATTAAAAGACAATTTATGATTCAGAATAAAACCAGGAAGCAAGAACTTAGAGTTCCAATCTGAAGTCTGCTATTGACTCATTCATTGGCCTTTATCAGATGATTTTATTTCTCAGCTTCCTGTCCAAGAGTCAGGAGTACCGAGCAACAATATTGTAATGATTAATTAAGTCAGACCTATTAGACCTGACTTTTCACTACTGGAGTCTATGGAAAACATCAGAAATATTTAAATTTCTATTTAAATTTATAAAGCATAAAATGCTATGTAATTTAAGTGATTTAATGAATAATATCTATAGTAATATTTTACACAAAGCATCTTCCTTTATAATTATAAATTATTTTTTAAAGTGTCAAATGTAATACTTTTTGTTGAAACAAAGATGTTTCTTATGTAGTTGCACCACAAAACAAGAATCATAGAATGGTTTGGGTTGGAAGGGACCTTAACAATCACCTCATTCCAAACCCCTGACGTGGGCAGGGACTTCTTCCACTAGACCAGGAGCTCCATTCAACATCGCCTTGAACATTTCTGGGGATGGGGAATCGAATCCACAGCCTCTCTGAACAGCCTGTTCCAGTGCCTCACCACTTTCACAGTAAAGAATTTGGCCCTAATATCTGATCTAAACTTACCCTCCTTCAGCTTAAAGTCGTTTAAAAACCAATACTACTACTTTTTTTGTTCCTCACCCACACACACCTACAGCTAACACAACAGCATCCCATTTTTGATTTCATATTCAATTATTTTTAGCCATATTGGATGTTCTGGAAGTTTCAAACAGTAACAATCACAGAATTTATAATTTATGTATAGCCAAGCAAGTGGAATGACATCACCGAGCCGATTCATTGTGAGTTTTTGTGTGTTGTATTGAAACATCTATGATCTAACATCCTAATATCTCTTCCTTTGGAATTCATAGAAAAACTACAGATCACATTGGATTCAGAGCTACTTGGTTTGATAAGGCTTGTGCTTAACGGAGCTCACTGGAAAACTCAAACTCCCTGTAACTACTTAAGTAGTTTTTACTGTGAGACTTCTCCATGCTGCAGAGATAACGGGCTAAGGCACCTAAGGGAAAAATGACTGACTCTCCCCTTTGTAGTAGAAGCCTGTTTTTAAACTCTCACATTATTCAGCAGCCTGTTTACAAGATTCTATTATAAGGAACATCTTGAGTTACTATAATTTTTTAAATGTAAATAGTGCCAAGTTAGCTGCATTTCTTGAAAACATACCAAATATCAGAATAGGGAAAGGATCAATATCAATAAAAAAGAATTTCAGACACTGGGAATTTTTAATACTATGCAGTCATACAGACCTAATACTAAACAGATTATCTGAATAATCACCATAACATGGTTACACACAGACTTCTAACAATGCTCTTGGTCAATGTCAATGCATATACTTAAGCACTCCACAGTTCTGTCACCAATTTTAATGGCAACATGTTAAGCCTGTGTTGTCATGCTCCTTTTGCTGCAACTTTAAGTAAAAACTTCAGGAATACGTGTAGGTTTTCCAGCAGGAAGATTTATTGCATATTAGATAATAAATATGTCTGCACCGCGCAATCTGCATTCACCAGTCTAGAAGCAAGCATAGAAACAATGTGTAAATAAAAGTTTTGTAAGTAACAGCACAGCTCTTATAGGTGTGGCAAAATTAAATGAACAAGAGAGTAAGGCTAAGAATTATTTTTAAAACGCACAACTTCTATTAGCTCGATGATTTATTAATAATTAAGGTATTAACAGCTTTCTATATTTATTCTGGAATTACAAGCTTAAGGCAAGTTTGAAATAGCACTTCAGATTTGGGTCAAGCTCAACTCTGGTCCTTTTAAAGTCAATTATCTGTTCAGTACAGGGTTTAATTTGCTACGGGGCTTTCAGACAGTAATGAAAATAATAAAATTATTTGGGTTAGAAGGGACCTTAAAGATCATCTTGTTCCAAACCCCTGCCATGGACAGGAACACCTTCCACTACACCTGGTTGCTTCAAGTCCTGTCCAACCTGGCCTTGGACACTTCCAGGGATGGGGCAGTCACAGCTTCTTTGGGCAGCCTGTGCCAGGGCCTCATCACCCTCACACTACAGAACTTCTTACTTATCTAATCTGAATTTCCTTTATTTCAGTTTGAACCCATTCCCTCTTGTTCTGTCACTACAGTTCCTTAGGAACAGTCCTTCTCCAACTTCCGTGGAGACTCTTCAGATACTGGAAGGCTACTATGAGGTTTCTGTGCAACCTTCTCCAGGCTGAACAGTACACAGGGATTCATACTTTTCCAGCACTGCTATTTTAAAACCTGTGGTGGGCAACTTACTACTGCAGAGTAGGCTATGTTGCCATGTAAGTCTTTGCTTCCCTTACAACTTACATCTCTGTAGCAGTATTTTTTTTTCCCTTTCCCGTCTGTTTTTCATTAGTTTAACTTCCAGCTTGGATTTTCATCTGAAATGGCCATGTGCTGGCCAGGATTTTCAGTGAAATGGCAATTATCAACTGCATTCTCCATGAGCAATCTAGCACAGCATGACTTTTGCCCCTTTGGCCAACAGAAGTCAAGAAACAATTTTTACAGACTTGTGTTGTTCAGTAATTCCTTTTCAGGTAGAAATAATTCAAAACAGGAAGACAAACTGTCATTTTAACAGATCAGAATTTTTAAATGGTCACCACAACCCCCATTATTTTGCTCACATTTTAGTATTTATTTGTTAATAATACATAAGTATTTATTACATTATTGAACTTGCATGTCAAAACACACAAGCTGAATAATTTACCATACAAAGGTTATAATATTGTTGAGAAACCCTAAAAACATAAAAAGTAGCATCGAAAGCAATTGCCTTTATCAGACAGACTTTTAATCCTATGTAAAGAAGCAACAGCTTCAAAAGACCTATCATCCTCCCTAAACAAAGCTGACAAATCCATTAGATTTCAATCTATAATTTTCTTGATTAATCCAAACCTTTTTACTATTTAATCAGTCACAAAGCCAGTATAACTGCAATTTCCCATCTGTTACAATTCATGGCCAGGTTCTGGCCATTTGCAACACAAGAATGACTCCATCAAAAGGCAAATATCTTCTTTATTTCAGGGACAAGCAAGCAGAGAAGGCAAAGAGATCTAAAGAGATCCAGCTGCTCTGACCTGGATGCTACTTCCAGCATGCATGGTCAGAGGCAGAGAGAGACAAGACCAGCTACAATTGGTTAGCTACAGAGAAATCCATTGGGATAACAAAAGCAACAAATACCATTGAGACAGGTATTCTCAAAACATCCTAGATCATTTACAAAACTTTTTTGAGGTTTCTCACCCTGACCACGAGAAAGTTTCTGCTTCTCAGAGTCAGGGTGAGTGCTGAAAAAGTTCCCTCTAACTAAGCTGTCAGCATCCACACCCATCTTCTCCTCTTTCCTCTCTTTTAAGGTATTTGGGCATTATTTTAATCTATTCATGCAAGCTCATACATGTGCCAGGTCTCTGTTCAATTATGTATGTGTCTCAGCATCGTTCTAGCTGAGGTTGTGTATGAACACAGCAGTTGCCCAGAGATACCAGACTTTTGAACTGAAAAGAACATGAATGTGGGAGAGGGAGGACATAAAAGAAGTGTGCAGATTTTGAAACAGATGATGAATACCATAGCAGCTCTTCTTTCATGAAGTGCAGACAACTTGCCAGTTTCAGAATGCATGAGAACTCCTGCTCATACTGGCGGTACAAGTAGGACAACTCTGCTCCAGGACTACTAGCCCAACACTTTGTGAATGAGTCTGAATCAGCAGAGAAACAGGTTGTTACCAAGATTTGAGAGCCAGGTTTCACGGTGTGTCCCAGGTCCGTGACTAACCCACAATGCTTAATGCTGGCTAATTAAATGTCAGCCTGCTGGCTATAGAAGTTTGGGGCTGCAAGAAGAAATGCATTTACACGTGAGTTATCAGCATGGCTAAACAGAATAAACTTAGAGGGCATTGGTGGGCTAAGATTTGGCATGTTCCGTCCTGAGGCACTGCCTACTTTTAGAGTAGAAGAGGAATCAAGATCCAATTGTTTAGTTTCAGAGTTAGGATTACAATTAACTCCTGCAGAAACCACTGAGCAAATAGATTAGACTTTTCCCACTGGCTATGAAACAAAGTTTAGGAGGGCTGTCAGAATGAGCTACACAATTAAATTAAGTTCTTGAACTGATACCGTTGTAGACCTTAAATTAGCTTTCTAAGCAGGCATTACATTGCCAGCTTTAAAAATCTCCTGGCAAATATTGAAATCAGAAAGGGCACTGGATTAGAAGTCCACTTAGATTAGAAAGGGCATTTTATTCACAGTTTCCCTACAGGCTGAAGAGTCAAGTATACCCGGCGGTGATTTCCAAGATGTCTATGAGGTCACTAAATATACGCAGAATGCTTAATGGCCTTCAAATCTTTGTCACGAAGATGAGCTAGCCTACGCTAACTGCCCACTGACCAGAATAAACCACAGATACTCGGTTGGCAAAGAGAAATCTCTGACTTCTTTGGAACTGGGATGTGTTCAAAATGTTGTGAGTTGATGCTGGAACACAGACAGCAAAGCCCTATTATGGTGTTCCTGCATACAGAAAAACTGTAGGGCTTCTGTTGGGCCTACAATTTTAACTACCTTCATGTACCTACAGAGCATTTTTCAGCAGGCACATACAAGCTCCTGTGCTCTGATCTACTTTCTTCAGCCTGTTTTACGCTTCTGTCCTAGATCAACAGGGTAGCACTAGTGGCTACAGTTGTAAATGTACAAAAATAACCTATAGAGGTTACCTTCCTCTCCCTTTCTCTCATGAGAACCCAGTGGAACAGACTTACCTTATATTTAAAGGAGGAAGATTTGAATCAAGAAACATCCAAAGAATGAAGGGGTTTCCCCCACTTTTTCTAGGAATCATGTTTACCAGTCAGTGGGGATCTTTAAAAGTTTGAGATTTACATGCGACAAAACAGTGCAAGTGAAGATTTTTTGTAAAGTGTTTCAAGAAACAAACTAGTGGAGAAGGATAACATGAGTACCACCCAAATTATCACACCTATGATCAAGCAGGGGGAAAAGACTGAAAAACCACTACAGTTATCTTCCAGATTTCCATCTGTAATGTTTTTTCCATTTGAAAAAGAAATATGAAATTTTTTGAGGGTATAAAAAACCTCAGTTGTTTCACACAGTACAGAAATATACAACTTACACCAGAAATGAAATATGATAGGACAAAAGTCTATCCCAATATGCTGTGTGAAACCCTGTGTGTGGAGAAAGGCAGACGTACAGGATAAGGCTGTGAACACTAAGGAGTACTCATACTTCAAATAATTGTAGCTAAGAACTGAAGTTCAGTGGTTATTAAGATTGCCACAATAAAAAATTATGTGCAGCCATCAAATTTATGTCACTCAATAAGAACAGATGGGATGAATCTTTATCTTAACTTTAGCTGTTCAAATAGCCTAGTTTGAGTTCTTCTTTAAGATATTATGCAGAAAATTTTTCTTATGGGGAAACCTGGTACAGTAATTTTCCTACAGGAAGCATGAGTACTTCAAAAAGACTTATTTCCTAATGATTTACTCTCTAGGGAAACAGTGCGTGATTTCTTTCGCTGAAGCAGAGCACTAGATATCAAAGAATTTGTTTCTATGGATGAATCGAACAACTCGTATTTTGTGTATTTAAAATTTGTTTTTTCAACTTAAGTAAGAGTTATAAAGCAGAATGTGAAATAACACAAACACAATTTTAAGGATTTCTAACAGGTAATAAAACCATTAATCAGAAGATCTATTACCAATCATTACTAGTGGATTTCCTTACACAGATTAGTTCTAGTGCATTTAGAGCTTTCCACATACATTTCTTTAGTGATAAAATGTTTAGGGTTTTGTTGTAGTTGTTGTAGTGTTTAGGGTTTTTTAATTTTTAAATTTTTTTAAAGGATGCTAATAGCATAAATACCTTTTAACATGGTTGAAAAAAGTTTGGCTTATTGGTATAACTCATTATATATATCTTCCAGGTTTGCTTTGGTTTGTTTCCCTGCAGTATTTTTTGATGTTGATAATGAAATTGTTAATGATCTAGCAAGTGTTCCTCATACAAAACAACCATGCCTAATCCAGAAAAATATTTTCCCTTTATAGTGTTCATGACAAAAATAGTCTCTTGTTCAATTTGCTGAATTAACAAGGAATTAACAAGGAATGCCATTAGCAAAGTAGCATCAAAAAATTCATCTGCTTCAATTAATGAAGCTCATTGTTTAGAGTTGGACAGAAAATAGCCATTACATCTTATGAAAAATTGAGAAATTCTAATATTAAGATGAAGCCAAGAACACTCAGTACTGCTCACAAAGAGTCATTGACTGGTACTCCAAATACTAGATGGCCTTTTTGGTAGGACATTTGGTAGGACAATCAAATTTGAATGGAAATCTTCAACATTTGAGGGCTCTCACAAAATCTCACACTGAGATTTTGGTGATTTTGAAAGCGTGGTTAAAAATGTGGGATGGAAAAGGAAGAAAGGAAATACTGTTAATGACTTGTTTTTACCTGACAGTACCAAAGGAAAGAAATCTTCCTAATTAAGATGTTAACAAGATAGTAAATTAATTACATCAAATCTATTCATAATGACATCCAAATCTAGCTTTATACCATTAATTTAAGTCTAAATGATTTACAAGTTTTTTCTAAAGTAAATCGCAAAGCCTGGCTACATCATCCTGAACTTCATGTGTGGTCTACATATAGAAATTAATTTCATATAAAAATAATCAAACAATGAATCAATTACTTTAATAGGCAATCAGAACAGAAACTTTTGGCTACTTTAAAAGTGATGATAAAGTAAGGTAAGCTTAGGAACGGCTTTTGAGTTCAAGTAAAATGCTTCTGTACTTTTTTTACTCAAATACCCAAAGAGAAGACATAATTAAAAACCCCCTAACCTTTCAGTCTGGCTGGTTAGTGAAGTAAAAAATAAAAGAATTAAACACTAAGAGACAGCTCAGGTCAGTCTGGGACATTCTTTGACTCTGAAGTACACCATAAAAAAAAAAATCTGTTTTTTTCTGAGTGTGCCTATGTGGGTGTGTTTCAAGATGTCACCTCTTTTTCTAGAAAAGTCTTTCCTTTAAGTTACCAGTTTTCTTCTTTCTGAAGCCCTGGTTTTCAAATACTTTCAGCTATCCTCCAAATGTCAATGTATCTGTCTCAGTCCACACAGCAAAAAAAATATCCCTGAAGTACAATTTTCTTTGCTGACACATGTAATATTTCATTACAAACTTGAATAACATAGTAGTTTTTATCCCATCATTACTATTTACAAGTTTGCTTTACTCTGTCACCTTCAAAATACATTCTCTCACAGTTCACAGATGTAGCCTGTGGAGTCAGGGATTTATGTAAATAAAATATGATTTTATGGACTTTTAAAACTTTATAATGCTGATCTTAATCATTTTTAGTATTCACTTGGCCAGAATGAAAATAAAAACCTAAGAATGGCAGATTAAAAGCCCATCAAATTCAGTATCCCGTTTATATCCTGTGCCCAAAGAATGGAGCACTGAGGAAGAGCATGAGGATAAGCACATATCACTGCTTCTGCAGAGTCTACTCTCAGACTCCAACAGGTTACCGCTCAGGGACTTTGTGAGTCAGAGACACTGTCTTGTATTTAATACTTGTTGACCTACTTCTCTTTTATGTATGTGTCAGAAGTCTGAACCTATGCAAACTTCGAGGATCCTGTAGAAAAGGCTCACTTAGCTTAACTGTGTCCTGTGTACAGGAATTTAAAGAAATAACATAGATCGTATCCTGCCTCAATATTTTGAGAGAAAAAGAAAAGTTAGGTCTCTTCTCGTGAGTGGAATGGAAGTTATTACGCAGGTCTGGGCTGAGCTGGATCAAACTACGGACATAGAATGAAACAGAGCTCGGACAGCTTAATTTTCCTTCCCCGCCTGCAGGGAGCTGCTTCCAACACTCAGATATCAAGCACGATGCAATGTTACTGATTTGATAAGGCAAGAAAAAGGTATGCAGAACAACAGTATTGTCCAGTATCTTTTTTCAGCATGCGAGATGCTGTGTTTATGCATGTTTCAGTTCGCCTTTACCCTACTTATAGGAGGTATCGCTTCATGATAAGCAGTAAGAGCAGGTACTGCTTACATGCCTAATTACACTGCGTTGGTTTAAAACAGTCTAAGTTTTCTTAGTAGGCGGAGCAAGCCACTGGGGCAGCTTCTGAAAAACGAAACTAACTTGAAGATTCTACTATGCCCGGCACAGGGGCAATCGCTGAAGGCTCTGACGATAGGCAGGTTGCTGGCCCAATTAGAGAAGTTGGCAACGCCTCTGAGATGACATATTTAACAAGGGGGAAAAGAGCACTGCCTTGATTTTTCTTCTGAGGGGAGCTGAGGCAGCTGCCGAGGCCTATCCCGGCAAGGTGGCCGGGGCCACGCTACCGGGGACCATCCCGGCGCTACGAGCGGCCACGCCACCGCCGGGGCCATGCGGCCGCCGCTCTCTCATCATGGGTCGCAATGACCTTTGCTTGTTTAGCCGATTTTACCTAGCCGTGCTGCGGGCAGGAAGGCAGAAGCAGCGGCAGTAGCTTCTCTTTTTCGGTGCCCCACATGAAGAGAGAGACGCTGAATAGAGCCGGCGCCGCGGTGGCCAACAGCAAGGGGCATGGCAAACAATTCCCCGGTATGGAGCCCACACAAAATCAACTTTTCACCACTACAAAACCGTGTAAGAGCTTTCAAATTGATAGAACTTGAGAACAAACAAATCTACGGACAAAAATTTTCTCCCGAGTCAAAGAAAATGAAAATGTAAAGACACGTGAGAAGAACAACACAGCAACACTAAGGTTAGTGAAAAGAGGGAGAGAGGGCGGAGGTACCCCGGGTGTCGGAGCTTAGATTTTTCTACGAAGTCATGTTGAGGCCTATAATACAACAGTTTGCCTGTAATTCATTAAGTGCATGGGGGGATGAGAGATCCACTCGCAGCCGGTGAGAACAAGTGCTCAGACTGCAGCGAGTAGATGCTGAAAAGCTGTAATCTAGCAGGAAACTCGAACAAAGAAGATAGAGAGGACCTTTGCTTCTAAACTAAAATAGCTCATCCTTAAAAAACTACACCCCATGAAGTAATGACCCATGCAAAACAATTGTGGGAAGACTCACGTGGGAGTGACTCACGTTGCTGCAGGTAGGGCGGGACTGCTGCTCGTGAAAATTACAACTACGCTGGAAAAGTTCAGAGAACTGTCCCCCTGTGAAGGACTCCACGGCACAGCAGAAAAGAAAGAAACTCTTTTTCCTAAGCGAACTGAAGAAAGATTTTTTAGAAGGGACAAATTGACTAAAGATCCCATGTTTTGTCTCTCTGCGCTGTCACTGGGAAAGAGGGAGGGACTAGGAAGAAAACGTTCTAAAGCTTTATTTTAGTTCTAATTACCCTTTTGCTTTAAGTCCGTTAATAATAAATTTTCTTTCTACTTTGTAAGTTTTAAACCTGTTTTGCCTTAGCCTATTTTCCCCATAATCCTTATCTCAACTCACGAAGTTTTCGTATAGTTTTCCCCTCCTCTGCTCAGCTATAGCAGAAGAAAATAAGTGAATGATTTCTCGTTAGTGCCTGGCACTTAACCAGCGTCAAACCCCGACATACACTAATCTATAAAATAATTTTCCTTCTCTATTTGTTCTATGATCTTGGCTAGAAGTTAAAATGGTTTCCTTCCGGAATTCTGTGGAACAAAAAAACCTTGATATGCTTCCTGGTACAAATGGTGAGAATATTATTTTATTATGCCTGTGGAAGCTACAAATTAACAAAAGCTATGCATAAGATACTACAAGAACTGTGAAATAAAATCTGATTTTTACTTTCTTTGATTTTTAATTTTTGAGGCTGTAGGCTTGGTGTTCACAGCAAGAGAAATTTTTGTGGATTTTTTTTCTGAAGTAGATCTTCTGTCTTCGAATGACAACTGTAACAAACCTGTAGAGAAACAGAAAGGTTGCGAGACAGATTAATTGCATGTTTGCAGAAGGAGACTGTTAAAAGCTGAGGTACAAAAGGGAAATTTGAGTACTCTGACAAAAAAATCCCAACAAATTAAGAGCAGTCATAGTAACCATTGAAAAATCATAACTTTACCTTTTATTTCACCTCTGCAACCTAAAATAGAGAAAGAAAACCATGTTTCAGGTTTCAAAGGACTTGAAATCATTACAGAAACTTACATTAACATAATCTCTCAAAGAAGAGCTCAGGTTTTCTTACTTCTTTTTGAGAGTACTGAGCCTTACAGGCTTTTTTCAGGTTTTACTGCAAGGTTAACTTCTCTTAGGTTGTTCTTTATAAAGTGAAGGTATACTTAAAAGGAAGTAATACACAAGTGGTGGAGAGAAACTGCCTTGGTGACTGATGGTCTGTGCTAACTGCATAGTTAGTCATCACTCCTTTGCAGAGCGGCCAGCTTGAATGGAAGGTGCTTCATACCTGTGCATTTTTGTTTAAAAGTTCTTGTAGTCTCTTGATACTGTTCCTTTCCCTGATTAATTTTGCCTAATTACTACTGAGCTGGCATACTGATTTTACACCAAGCTACATGAACAATTTATATATATATATATATGTGTGTGTGTGTGTTTGTGTGTGTATATATATATTTGTCTACCTTTGCTAACGTGTGACTGCAGAGAAGCAAGTTCAACTCCATTTGGAGAACAGAAACCTGAGCCCAAATAGACATGGAACTCAGATCCTACTTATGTTCTATAAACACAAGTGCTGCTAGACCTTCCTCACACCAACAGGTCCCCAGAGACACTTCCTTTGGCTACATGTGGAGGCTGGTAAGCCTGCTGGTGAGCCCATCAAACACAAGATGGATGCAGCCCCCTGGTAGGGTATGCCCCAGGGAGATATTCCATAAGTTAGGGTGACTCAGAAGGCCTCTCCCAGGATACTTTGTTTTCTTATGCAAGTGTGCCCCAGTTCTGCTTCCCTGGTTGGCCCACTGGCCTCCCTGCCCTGTTCTCCCATATATGTTCCTGCCCCAGAATGTTCTCCCTTCCCCACTCTTGGCCCTTCTTTCTCATCCACTCTCTCTTTATTTCCCCATTGGCTCCCATACCTAGCCCCGCCTGTGTTCCACCCCCGGGTCCTCAGATCCGGTCCCTGATGCCCTCTCTGCCCCTATCACCCCCCCATACTTAAACCAGAATCTCTTTATGCTTGTGGCTGCAATAAACCCTCCCGTGGAGCTCCAAACAAGGACCTTTCCCATCTCTTTTGCCATCAACCAGCTAAGAAGATATTTGATGTGTGTGCGTGTGGCACTGCCGAGCGGCTCTCCACAGAGATACTTCTGGAAGGTTGTGGCACCTCACCACCCCATGCTGCAACACCAACTAAATATTTCAGCTTTGCATTCTACCCTATTCCTCAGTGCTCTTCATTAAGCACAATCCCTGATACACGATAAAAACACACATCTTTAGATCAGTGAATGTCTCCTCATTTGTGTGGATTGCTCACAAATTGCTCTCTGTGGTGAGAGCAGAGAGGGCCAAACCTTTTGCTATGGGCGTGACTTTGCTTCCAGGGAGATTTCCCTGCAGCAGTATGAGGAGATATGCCAGTAGAAACATCACGGGCTCAGGATAGCTTTATAAAAACCAGCAAACTATGCTGCTTGAAATAAAAGGATTAAACAAAGAGAAGCTGCCTACCCTTTGGGCCACAGATAAAAGGCAGTGTTTGAAGAAGGTTCACAGACTTATTAATAATATTATTAGGAGCAACCATTGGGCCTCTACTCGCAGTCGTTAGCAGTCCGGACTAGGCTTCCATGCTGCACCTTGTCAGAGTTAGATCACCAGCTCAGCCTCCCAAACTAAAGGGTTGAGGAACTGGATGGATGCTTTGATTTGTAAGCCAAAGGAATACAGGAAGAGAGGATACATACTTCCCTTTACAGTGGAAAAGCCTCTGCAGCAGTACATGAGCACCCAAATTATGAAGAAACAAAGCACAAAAATATGTACAGATGACTCGCACCACCTCTAGCTTCACCTTATTCCCACACACAAGTAACTGCACTTCATTTAGCCAATAGGGTCTAGCACTTCCAATGTGTTACAAACTGTCAGAGCCAGAAATTCAGAACAAACCAACACCTTCCAGCAAAGCTTGGCTCACTAACAACCAGGTCACAGTATGTGTAACTACATTACTTTGTGTAGGAACACACTGTTAACTTTCTGTACACAGCCTTCAAATGCTTCCCATTTGGACCAACTACTACAGCAACACATTTACAATGCTATATAATTCATCTGCCCCTTACTCCTGTCATCCTAGGAAAAACCCCCAAAACCCACAATAATTGGTAAACTTACAGGTCTTCACAGTTCACCTCAGCAACGATCTCAGTACAGAAAACTGAGAATCCTTGTGGAATTTGCATTCTTCACTATATTAAGTTCTGGAAGAGGTCTTGCTACAAATTCATTCTTCCTCATAAAATAACATTTCAAGATTTTGTCTGCACTTCACTAGCTTTTCTAAATCTCACTTTCTAGTCAGGATCCCACTTGTGATAGATTTTCCAGGCATGTTACTGGATACCAGAACAAAGGAGTTATTACCTGCATCCTCATTCAGGATGTGGGACAAAGGTACACAACCAGGCTGGAAAAGAGGACAAATCACTCTTCATCAGCATTGCTGAGACTCTAGTTTTCTTTCAGAATATTCCTTCCTTACCAGATATTGGCAAGTCTAAAGGATGAAAAACATACTGATGAAAACAAATGAGTGGTTGTCTCTCAGCCAAAACCTCTCTTCATGAAGGAAATGGCATGGAGATCAGACATATGCCACTGAAGGAAAATGGGAGCATGTCATACTCTAGCCATCCTACTGTGTACCATCTTGTCCTGTTGCTCAGGGTGTGAATGATCCTGACCTCGTGGCTCCAAACTGCTTCAGAAAGGGAAAACCCAGCAGGAGAAGGCATCATGTCTTGACAACTTTGCAAAGCTGAAACCAAGACTCTGATCCAGCTGAGGGCCTCCAGGCTGTGTGGAATGCAGCATTCTGGAGTGTATGAAGCAGGTAAGTCATTGCTAGAAGTGCTTACGTGTGGTGTGGCACAAATGGTGGCGAAATAGTCCCTCTGCAGGAGGCTACTTCCTCCCAAGTCATTATGGACATGAGCTGCCTGTCCCAAGGGGTCCATGTACCACCAAGGACTTTGATGAAAGTCTGACATATGCAGTGCAATTTAAGCTTTAAACTATGCTTTGCACTTGTTTCAAGTATGAGATCAACTTTCCTGAATACCGTCATCCCGAAATAGCACAATGCACTTCCAAAATGCTTATTAGAACTTTATAGAATGGCATTATTATTTCCCTCTCTCTGTTTTAAATATCTCCTCATGCATTCCACCTTCACACTTGCATTTCTCATCGCCACACTACATTCATGATTCACAGTCATCCAGTCAGCAATTGGTGCACACAGTTATTTTCAACTTCTCTGTTATTTTCAACTAAGGAACATAGAGTCTGAAGCAGACATTATTAGATACTAGCTGACAATAGTTTGATTTTCTCCCCCATTCCTCTTACTCCTCAAAGTCATCTAGTAAATGCAGTTTGAAATGTGATGTAATTAGTGTAATTAGGGTTCAATTCTCCACTTCAGTTAAATTACCAACATAAAAATCAACTGTCACTTTTCAGTGCATTTTACAATCAATCTCAACCCTCTAACATATGCATTTTTCAGAGTGCAAGGCTGTTTTTTCAGAGTCAGCTATCTGGAATGTCTGGTTATCACTTTTCTGATAGAAGCAAACTCTTTTGCATCAATAAGTACAGGCAGTACCTACGCCTAAATAATAGTGGAAGGAAATAGATACAGCAGAAAGATGATGTACTGCCATATGGGCTTTTTGAATATGTACATGCTGCTTTTTGTAATAATTAGTAATTAGAGTAAACATTCCTTAGTTCATGCCCATAGAACAAGTTCAGCTGAATTTCTTGACTGACAGAACAGAACATTAAAAATTACTTAAAACTCCTGCATTTGAATTAATATGTAGCTTCTTCAAAACCTGAAGATCCAGAAACACCATAAATATATTCATCCAAGGAAGTAGAGAAAGCATCCAGCTCCTGCCGCTCCATTAGAAAAGTCTTCTACTCTTAGCAAAGCATGCAAGAGGAATATAGGAGTTAATCTGTGAACTGAAGTCTGTTTTAAACTCTAATTCATTATTATCTTCTCTTCTGTCCTGTAATGAGCAGTATTAACAATTTGACATCATCATGGAAATGCCTGCTTTATAAGAAATAGTGTCTATGAATATTCAAGCTAGATCTAATGCTTTTGACATGGACACACTAAATAATAAGATACTAATTCTGCATATAAACATCTGCAGTGTGCTAGGATTTCAGAGAGAAAAGAGCAGCACAGATTTTATGTCCAGTAGGGACCCCTGGTGTTTAAGGCAGTTATAACAATGGTCAACATCCCTAGCAGAAAAGGCATCCGTTACTTGGGAGTCAGCTGCCTTTCTGCATCCACACCTATTGCATCTTCCTCCTTTGAGATTAAGGAACACATAGTTGTATTATTAATTGTGAGTATCTTACACATCTGTCTTAGGCTTGCAAATGCTTATACAGCACACCCCATACTCATGCGGGCCAGAAGTTGGCTACAAAGCACTTGGTTATTCTAAGGGCAGGATGCTGGGGCTGGACTGCAAGCAGATTTTGCTAAGGGTTTGCAAATTGCCTGACACGAGGTTCTCTGCATTCTTGCAAGATACCCTAATATACCTGTCTTTCACAGAGGCAGCTATAGTGAGCCAGTACAGCCTGAGAACAGACATGAAATTCTATGTAATTGCTGGCTTGGTCCCACTTCCGTTCTGATCAATTTAATCAAAATAACTGATAAGGCCTTAACAAAAAACAAATGAATCAACTTCTGCATCATTATTGTTTTAAGTTGACCGCTGTGAAGCACAGTCCGCTTTCAGAGGCCACATATCTACCATGCAGAACGTTACAAAACTTCTTACTTGTATTTAAAGGTGCCTTTGTCACCCTAACCTCTGATCTAGCCCAGATCTCTGTTCTGTTCCTCTCCCTACACTAATCATCTTTGATTTTATTTTAGTTTAGACTCTAGCTTCTGCAGACAGTGTGTGGGGTATTCTGCCTTTTTTTAGATTACCTTGATTTTATGTCTAATTCCTGTTAGAAAATTGGCTCTATCATTCCCAGAAATAACTAATGCTCTTGTGGTTCCTAACAGCATTCTCCGCTTCTCAAATTGGCAAGGCATTTGTAGACCTCTTTACATGGAACTAAGTTGCCTTTGGTCTGTACTGCATTCTAGGGAACTGTCAGGAGGATCTTTTCAGAGCCATCATATCCCTCCAGCATAAGTTTGAGGAATATTGCAAGAGGAGAGGTACTGTAGTAATATGTCTTTATTCTATAAGTGAGCACAGAGGATTGGTAGCAAATTGAAATGTATTTCTAGCAGAATTTAAGTGAACAGTATTACCATCTAACTTTGCAAACAAACATTTCACACACTTATGTAGCCTTCCATTATGTGAAGGGACTTAGAAGGAAGGGGGATTCTTTATCAGGAACCTCGGCGATAGAGCAAAAAAGAATAAATTCAAACTGAAAGAGGGGAAATAGATATCTGGAAGAAATTCTTTACTGTGGGGGTGGTGAGGCACTGGAACAAGTTGCCCAGAGAAGCTGTGAATTCCCCATCTCTGGAAGCATTGAAAACCAGGATGGGGCTTGGAACAACCTGGTCTAGTGGAAGGTGTCCATGCACATGGCAGGGGGATTGGAACAAGATGTATTTTAAGGTCCCTTCCAACCCAAACCATGCTGTGATTTTATGACTATGTACAAACTATGCTGTGGAACACTACAAATGGTACACTACAGAGAATACATGAAAACATGGGCATTAAATCGTTTGGTAATAAGGAGGAAGCAGCCTCACCTTGCCTTCCTTTTCTTCATTTTGCATTTTTGGTAGACATAAGAAGATGGTTTTGTTTAGTCTTTAGTCACTAGTCAAATGACTCTGGGGAAAAAATAGACCAAATAGATTTAATTCTTTAATATTTAATATTAAATATTAAATTTAATCATTAATCATAATTAATTAAATTAATGTCTTTAATTATTTAATATTTTTCATTTAGCTGCTTACAATGTTTTCCCATGCTTACCAACTGATGCCTTAGGTTTTAACTTTTACATTTTTCAAATTCTGTACTGCTAGTGTAACTGTAGCTTGCTAAATGCTCTAATTCTGTTCTCNCTAACAGCATTCTCCGCTTCTCAAATTGGCAAGGCATTTGTAGACCTCTTTACATGGAACTAAGTTGCCTTTGGTCTGTACTGCATTCTAGGGAACTGTCAGGAGGATCTTTTCAGAGCCATCATATCCCTCCAGCATAAGTTTGAGGAATATTGCAAGAGGAGAGGTACTGTAGTAATATGTCTTTATTCTATAAGTGAGCACAGAGGATTGGTAGCAAATTGAAATGTATTTCTAGCAGAATTTAAGTGAACAGTATTACCATCTAACTTTGCAAACAAACATTTCACACACTTATGTAGCCTTCCATTATGTGAAGGGACTTAGAAGGAAGGGGGATTCTTTATCAGGAACCTCGGCGATAGAGCAAAAAAGAATAAATTCAAACTGAAAGAGGGGAAATAGATATCTGGAAGAAATTCTTTACTGTGGGGGTGGTGAGGCACTGGAACAAGTTGCCCAGAGAAGCTGTGAATTCCCCATCTCTGGAAGCATTGAAAACCAGGATGGGGCTTGGAACAACCTGGTCTAGTGGAAGGTGTCCATGCACATGGCAGGGGGATTGGAACAAGATGTATTTTAAGGTCCCTTCCAACCCAAACCATGCTGTGATTTTATGACTATGTACAAACTATGCTGTGGAACACTACAAATGGTACACTACAGAGAATACATGAAAACATGGGCATTAAATCGTTTGGTAATAAGGAGGAAGCAGCCTCACCTTGCCTTCCTTTTCTTCATTTTGCATTTTTGGTAGACATAAGAAGATGGTTTTGTTTAGTCTTTAGTCACTAGTCAAATGACTCTGGGGAAAAAATAGACCAAATAGATTTAATTCTTTAATATTTAATATTAAATATTAAA
>VZTN01034072.1:0-20938 GCA_013400515.1 Erpornis zantholeuca | reverse complement strand
GCGTCCATTTTGGGATTCACTGAGGCAGGACCTCTGGATTCTGAAGTGAGCACCTGAAAGCCTTTCAAATACATCCCACCTTTATTCTTTTATTCCTGTCTGGTCTCTGTTTCTAGGTAGCCAATTTAAGGCATCACGACAAGCAGGTCCCAGTAAGAGTCAGATAGGCGTTGCTGCATAGCCTGTTGCCCAAAACAGCAGGGCACTGGAAACAGGGATTTTCGATTTAAAGGCTGCTTTAGTTACGACAGGACGGGACGGGACGGGGGGGGCACTGCGCGCCGAGGCACCGCCCCCGGTGGGCGCGTCACCGGCAGTCGGTGCGGGGCGGTCGGCGCGGAGCGGTGCTGGCAGTCGCGCCATGCAGTCCCTCACCCAGGAGATCCGGAGCTTCTCCAGGGCCAACCTGCGGAAGCAGCGCACCCGCGTGACGACGCTGACCGGCCGCAGGATCATCGAGACGTGGCGCGGCGCCTGCTTGCACATGGAGGAGGAGGAGGAGGCGGCGCCCGGCGGCGGCTTCGTGCAGGACCTCAGTGCCGACCTCCAGGTCGGCGTGGTGAAGCCTTGGCTGCTGCTGGGTGAGTGGGGCTGGGGCAGCGTGCACGGAGAGGGGGGCGCGGTGCGCCGGCCGGGCAGGGGCTCAGCGCAGCAACGGGCACGTTCTCTCTCTCTCCGTAGGGTCGCAGGATGCTGCTCACGACATGGAGACGATGAGAAAGCATAAGGTAACGTTACAGGGATATACAAATGCATCTCGCCTAATGCGCGCAGTGAGTTTCCCTTGTAAATTAAAAATTCTAAAATATTCTCTAGGAAATCTGAGGAAAACGGTATCCCACTTTCATTTTCAAAAGGCTGCTCCATTTGCAGGCGGATGGGTCTCTGTTGGCTTCATGAGAAACTGAAATGCTTTCAGAGAATACCAGTATCTTCCAAGGCACTTCTGGAGATTATCTAGTCCAAACCGCCTGCCAAGGCAGGGTCACCCAGAGCAGGTGAGACAGAAACGTCTCCAGGTGAATCTGGAATGTCTCCAGACAGGGAGAATCCATGACTTTCCTGGGCACCTGTTCCAGTGCTCGGCCACCCTCAATCTAAAGATGTTCTTCCTCATGCTGAGGTGGAACTTCTTATCTTTTAGTTTATGGCCACTGCTCCTCATCCTCTTGCTAGGTACCACTGAAAAGAGTCTTGCTGCCCTGCAAGAGTGATGATTGTTTAGAGCTGTTTAGTGGAACAGATTCCTATGCTGCCATATGCATTTCCACTTCAGACACTAAGTGGTACCATTCCCTCTTGCCTTATGGAGATTGATGAAACTAGAAAAACAAAGCAGCTGCTCTAAGTCCGTCCCAAACTTTTGTCTTTAACTCTTCTCTGTTGCAGTAATGGGGTGATAAGGCCTTTGGACAGTGGTGCTTCTGCAGGACAGGGTGTGCACCAGGCTGGCATCTAGTGCCATCTAAATGTCACTTCACTGTAACTTAAAATAACCCACAATGTGGCTGTAGCCTGGACAGAGCAAATATGGCAGGAGGCCAGAGGTAGTGTCACCTGCCAAGAACAGTTTACTCTGAACTCCTACTTCAGCAAATGGTTCTGGTAACCAACCAGAAGGAACATTAAGCTGATGGGTTAGAGCAGGCTTGAAATTTGGGGGATTGCTGGGTGGTCTATGCTCTCACTCAAAGCTATTGCTTTCTCTTTTCTTTTCCAACTATGTGATGACAACTCCCTTTTCTGTTGAAAATCCATTTTTTAGTCTGTGTTTGAGCAGTGATCTTTTCATTTCCCCTCAGAAAAACCCTGAGATGTATCACAGTATGTTTTAGCACACTTTGATATTTTGCTTGGAGAAAAGCATACCATAGACAGCATATGTATGTAAAACTCAACATTGCATCTGTGTAAGGTAGTCTCTGTATGCCTAAAGATTAATTTACCTTTGTTACTGCTCATTTTGTTTGCTATCTTCAGAAAATGCTTTTTTTTTTTTTTCCCCTTAGGTCACTCACATTCTAAATGTTGCATATGGAGTCCAAAATGCCTTCCTCAATGAGTTTATATACAAGACCATTTCCATTCTGGACGTCCCAGAAACTGATATTACCTCCTATTTCCCTGAATGTTTTGAGTTTATTGAGAAAGCCAAGATCCAGGTACAGTTCATCAATAATTAATGTTAGTATAACATTATAATAATGTTAGTTATCCTGTTTAGATTATTTATTACACTATTTAAGAACTAAATCAGCTTCTTTTGTTAAAAGAAAATATGGTACCAAATGAATAGTTTTGCCACTGTCTTTTTAAATTTTAAATAGAAAATCCAAGTAATTTTTAAGCATTCCTAGAGACATGGCACTTCTGTTAATCTTCATTCCCTCCAGCATTGCTTTTTCAGAATGACCTTTTTCAGAATGACGTCTTGAGTTTTAGAGAAATGCTTCTTTAATATAGTTGTACCAGGGGTTGAGTTTAGATTAAAAAATTGTATACTAAATCCAAGTCACTACCCCTGACAGAAGGAAATGGAGAAAATTTACTTATCCATTGGCGATGTTGTTTTGGATTAGAAATCAGCCTGGATTAGAAGCAAGAAACAGGGCTTTTACAGATCTGTGTGGTTTGTCATCAGCTGTTCACCATCCTTGTGCTTTTCATCATAGAATCATTGAATGGTTTGGGTTGGAAGGGACCTTAAAGATTATCTAGCTCCAACCCCCTGCCATGGGCAGGGACACCTCCCACTTTGGGCAGGTTGCCCAAAGAAGATGCTATGAATCCACGTATCAAGAATATCAGAGAATGTGTTAGTAGTCTTGGAGCCAAAAGTGATTTAACTGCTCACAAAATCCTGAAAGGATGTGACATAGAAAATAGGCTGAAAAACCCTTCTGGGGTTGCTTGGCAGAGTTATCTGTAACCAGGAACATGCCCAACTCACAGCTGTTAAATTCAGGCTTACTGTTTAATTTATGACCAACCATTGCTTTGGTATCCAAACTATAACTCAACAACCAAACATTATTGCATGTTATTCTACCATATCTATCAGGTTCATGGTTTATGTAGCTTGGGATTAAAGATGATCTTGCCCCAGTTTTCTTTGTGTCGCAGCGTTCTTTCCTTCTCTCATTTATAATTTACAAGCTCCGTGATAACGTATTGTCACTTAATGACCTTTTCAAGGTTTCTAATTACGGTTTCAAGTTAATTTCTAAATGAGAGTTGCTGTTCATAACTGCTCAATTTTGCTTTCCGCTTCTGGTGTTTATGTCCCAGTTACTGTTTTGTAAGTTAAGGAGCTTTCAGGAAAACTTTTACAGCAATATTAGTAGTTTTCTGGTGGGAGAGGTGGATGAAAGAGAAGGTAATTGATGGAATAGGTGTTCTTCAGGATCAGCTTAAAAAGCACATGATAGTGGTCTACAGAGACAGATCTCTGGGTGGTTTGAATTACTTTTTTTGCTTTGTCAAAGAAGTGTTAAAAGAGCTTATGATAAATAGTGTCATGAAGTGCTCTTCTGTTTAAGTAATCACAGAGATACTACTGTTTCATCTCCTAAAATGTGGGAGGAAGAGATGTTCACTGGTGAGAGAACACAATATATGAGAAATTATTTCTAGAATGTGGTTAACTCAATGAAGGAAGTATGAGAGCACATGAATTTGAGGATGCAAGTGAAGCATGCATCCTCAATGTTCTGTAAGTCATTGCCAGCTGGGTACTTGTAACAGGATTCACTTTCCTAAGACTCTAATAGCTCAAGTCTCTAGACACCATGGTACAAATTCTGATACTGATCAGAGCTCAGCTTTTCTTCTAGGCTCCAAATTGGTAGGCAGGTTTTCCATGACATGTGCAGTGACCCATGTCAGGTCATAATACTATGAATGAGGGATACTTTTTAATATGTTTAATACCTAATAATAAAACGTCTGAAATCTTGTGTTTCCAAAGAGAAAATATTTGCTTATTTATGAACATCTCTCCTTATTGCTCCCTCTGTCTTTCCTAAAGAAAAAGCCCCTGTTCCACTGTACAGTAAAATGGATCCATAAAGAATTACATTAGTCTTCAACTTCACCAAAAACTTTATGCTTCTTTTAAATTTCTTTCCTTGATGAGGCTTTTTGCCCACTGTGTATAACCCCTGTATAATCACCTTTTCTGTTGGTGGAAGGTGATTTTGTTTCTCTCTCCATAAAAATTCTTAAAAACCCCCAACTTGATCTTGAATCTTAGATAATTCTTGCAAGTCCATAGACCATTTCTGGGCAGGAAAACTTCATGTATCAGGATCAGAGCAAGCAGTTCTTGGTAAATAGAGCTGAATTGCCTGTTTGCAGTCTGTTTCTCACTTTTATTCTGTATTCATAGCTAATACATAATTAGTTAAGAATGACATGCCAAATTAATTTTTGCATGAATTGTAAACAATGGGCTTTAGCAAGGAAAGACAAATATTCTCAGTATTAAAGTTGGTTCAGTATTGTGGCCCAGATTCATTCATGTTCAATAATTTTCATGATTCATGGGCATCACTATATAATTTTTGGTGGTGCAAAACAAAGCAGTTATTAAAAAAGACACATCAAACTTAAATGTGAAAGAGGGAAACAAAGCATGAACTGTACAAAGGAAAAGTTGCTTCCAATGCATATTATTTACCCATGTTATTTTTGTCTCTGGGTAAAATTCCCTTTAAGTAACTTGTGCCTATTAAGGGCAGACAGAACACGCTGTTTATAACTAGAATAGTTTTGTTTAGCCTCAAGTATCTGAGCACATCATGTCATGTTTCAGTATCTTCATTCAGAATATGGAGGTGCTGCGGGTTTGGTGGTTTCTTTTTGTGTCAAATTGGCAGACAGTTTGGACTGAGCCTTTTCCAGGTCATAGTCTGACATGCAAATGTGACAACATCACGAAACCTGGGCCTTGCAAATATTGCTTAAGATTGTCTAGTTGTCTTTGAGTTAATTTGGGTTTGTTATTTATTAGCAAAACTTGCAGTGTCTAAAAGGAGCCTTTCAGGTGTCTCAAAGGTTGTGTAGGAAATGTTTAAGTAGGATAAAACCCATTAATTTTATATATAATTCAGGATAAGCCTGAATTCAAACCCCAGAAGAAGCATTTGTGAATTTATGGGAGGTTGAGTAGTTTTGGATTTTGTACCCTCATTCCCAGTTAAGGGACCTTAGTTGTACCAGCTATACCACCTGCTGCAGTTGTATCAGTGGTATGATGGGAAGGGAGAGATCTGTTGAAAATCACAAGATATCTTTTCTACTTTTTCTATTCCTGTGCATGATCCCTGTTATCCAGAATCTTCCCTGCAGAGGACACAAGAAACATGCGATTGTAACTACAAGATGTTCTAAAATCTGCCCCTCTGCCTAGCTGTTTGCTGCCTTGCTATGTTTTTAACCTTTAACAAGATACTGTCAAGTTCCTTTCCATATTACAAATAAAATTTATTTCAAACTTGGCACCCAATAAGATCAGATACTTTAGTATCCCAGGTGTCTGTGATTCGGTTTTTAGATGAAGAGGCTGCTGTAAGGCCTCGGGAAGAAGGACAGAGGATGTGTTTTACATACTTATGGTATGAATTAGCTTTGAAGAATTTGGTAATAATAAAGGGTTTGGGGTAGAAAAATACTTAATTTCATACTTATATCATGCTTATATCTCTGTTTGGACTTACATATATGTGTAAATATTTGCTTTGAGCTCAGCAAGGAGCTTTCAATAAGTCTTACAATAATTTTATATTGTTATCTACCTAATGAATATCCCAGCTTATGTTTCATTTCTTTCTTGGAGGATGGTGTGGTACTGGTTCACTGTAATGCCGGAGTCTCCCGTGCAGCGGCTGTAGTCATTGGTTTTCTAATGAATTCAGAAAGACTGAGCTTTGCCAGAGCCTTTTCCTTGGTGAAAAATGCAAGGCCTGCGGCGTGTCCAAATCCTGGCTTTATGGAGCAGCTTCACAAGTACCAAGAACAGATTATAAAGGCAAATGGAAGCATAAACAGTCATGACTGATCCAAAGGGAGAAGTGAAGTAATCTGTTTTGACTATACAGGAGCTGATGTTGGATGTACTTTAATCTGTCATTTTGAAATCCCCTTTCACATGTGCATTTTCAAGTATTTATGTACCCTCCTTTGACCCTGTTTTTTCCAGCATGTCATCAAAAGGCCAAATGGTGTTGTACTGACTTCAGAGAAGTTTTGCCTAAAACCGGGACAACACTAATAAAAAGATAAAGCTCAGTTTTCCTTGAAATATTCAAAAACGATAGAATTATAGTTTGGTTACTGAACCATCAGAAAATGCAGGCAATAGAGAAAGGAAATAAAATAACTTAGATGATTTGCTTTCTTTCCAAATCTGTGCATTCCTAGTTGGTTGTAAAATCTAGATAATAAAATGTTCATCTAATGACGTACCTTTATATTGGATTTTAAAATAATATTGCAACTATAGATGATACTGAATTTTGTGGGCTAGCCAGCCATTAATTTTTTTAAAAAATCAAAACAATGGTCTTTTGAGGATGCTCAAAATGCATAGGATGCTTTAATGCTTCATGTATTTCTACTGCTTCTCATCTAGTAGTGATTTGAAGTGCACTGACATGATTCCAGTCTTGGAACTAGCATTTTTTTGGGGGGGCGGTTGTAAATCATTTCAGTAGAGATACAAAAAATATTGATAATGATCTGTTTCTTCTCATGCTACTGCCTTTTCTTCACATTTGGTTCTCACATGCTGTTTCCTCAGTCCATTCCATGTCATATGTAAAGAACAGACATCATAGGATTATGTAATTTTGGCCTCCTGAGAGATCCCAGGCTGAAATTACTGTCTGAATATGTCATGCTTAAAAAAAAAAAAAAAGAAAAGAAAATCTGTACAAGATTTTAATAGTATTTTGTGGCCTTCATGCCAGCTCTTAATGCTTTGTTATATTAATATGCAACAAAATAAAGAGAACACTGTGTTTGGATAAATTGTGTGCTAAAGTGATTTTAATGGTTTGGTTTCAAGATTGGCGTTCTTCAAGATTGGTATTAGTAGTTTGAACTGTAACATATCACTGTTTTTGAACCACCACCTCTTTTGTTCTCAGTATGAATTGCTCATGCTCAAGAACATGTAATGACAGGACACAGGGGAATGGATTCAAAGAAAGAGAGTAGGTTTAGATTAGATTATTTACAGTGATGGTGGTGAGGCCCTGGAACAGGTTGCCCAGGGAAGCTGTGGCTACTCCATCTCTGGAAATGTCCAAGGTAAGTTTGGACGGGGGTCGAAGCAACCTGGGATAGTAGGTGTCCCTGCCCATGGCAGGGGGTGGAGCTGGATGAGCTTTAAGATCCTTTCCAAGATAACCCATTCCACGAATCTATGCTAAACGCCAATGCGGGGTTTAGGCAACGCCGCTGCATCTGACCATAATCGTGGTCATCGTTCCCCCGTGTCCGTGGGGGAACAGCTCACTGCGTTGTCCCGGCGGACGCGAGTGGCTGTGGTGCTGGCAGCCTTGGAAATGACTGACAGCCCTTTCCAACTGGGGTAGCAGTGCGAGGAGGCTGCTCCGAGTCCTTAGCTCGTGGAAGCAACCCAGGACAAGAACCCTGTAACGGTAACCGCGGTTCCTTCAACTCTGTTCATGACCTGGCCCTCCACGGGGGGACGGTTTGCCGGGGAGCCGTGAGGCAACAGTCCAAGCCGGGGCTGATGCCTGGCCTCGAACGCCTCACCCCCGTGACGAGGTTCCGCCAGCCCCGCTTCGTCACACCATGTCAGGGGGTGGGTCGGAAGTGACGGCGGCAGGAAGCTCTGTCTTGTTTGAAAGCGCCCGGTGAAGCCACCGCCTCCTTTTTCCCGCCGTCCGGGCCGACATGGCTGCCTTCGCAATGGAGCTGCCGCCCGCAGGTGAGCTGGGCCCACGGGCTCTCCCCAACCTATACCGCGCCTTAGCTGTGCCGGGCACCGCTTCGGGGGGGTTCCACTGGCCGGCCGGAGGTGCCTGGCGGGTCTCCCGGCGCTTGCCTGCGCTCCTGTGAGGGGAGTGGGGCCGGGGCCGAGGCCGATCCCCTGCTCTAGGCGGGGGAGTGTCGATGCTGCTGAGCTGGAGTGGGCAGTGGGAGACGGCGCCGGGAAGGGGCGGTTCGTGCTGGGGTGAAGCGAAAGGGGAGCGGGGTTAAATCAATCGGCCGCCACTTGTAGTTGCGAAAAATGCAAGGTTGTGATAAACTCGGCTTACCTGTAAAATGAAGGATTAAACCGCCTTTGATCTCATCAATACATGTAAATATCTCAAAGGCGGGTGCCAGGAGGGTGGTGCCACTCTCTTTTCAATGGTGCTTAGCGACAGGGCGAGGAGCTATGGCCATAAACCAAAACACAAGGAGTTCTATCTCAGGATGAGGAAGAATTTCTTTACACTGAGGATGGCCGAGCACTGGAACATGCAGCTCTGGGAGGTTGTGGAGTCTCCTTTTCTGCAGACATTCCAGATTTACCTGGAGACGCTTCTGAGTCACCTGCTCTGGGTGACCCTGCCTTGGCAGGGGGTTTGGACTATATGATTTCCAGAGGTCACTTCCAACCCTAGCGATTCTGGGATTCTGTGATCCTAATTACTTACTGTATCTTGTGTTGCATTTCTTTAATAGAGCCCACAATGGAAAAGCTATCTCACTTGTCTTTTTCATATTTTAAAATTTTGTTTTCAGGAGCTGAACCAATGACTCTTGGCTCCCCAACATCTCCAAAACAAGGAACTAGTGCTCAATTTCTCCCTGGGTTTTTGATGGGTGACTTACCTGCGCCAGTGACTCCACAGCCACGTGCTTTATATGGCCCTTCAATTGGTGTAATGGAAACGAGGTCTCCACTACTTGCAGGTTAGAATTTGTTAAATGCTGAAAAATTGTCCTGAAAGCAAAAAATTGGTTTGTCTCATTGTTCTACATGACTGTTGCAGATTTGAATCCTTATAGTTTTATATCTTTCTATAAGCAAACTCCCCTGATTGAAAAGTGGTGAACTCAGTGTATTCAATTATAGTAAATGGTTTAAATGTGGCAGTTTTGGTATCAGGAAAAGTTTGTTTTACAGAGAAGGTAACACGAACCTCTCCTAATACAAAATCAATTTATATGACTCTTTACAAGTCAATTACACATATATCGATGTGTTCTCTTTGTTTAAAAGAGAGATATCTTCTGGCAAACTAAATGCAGCTTGTGCAAACTACTAATTTCTCTGCAGAATTTTTTCTATTTTTTTGAATTCTAAAAAGCCACTTACAGATTGACAAACTTAGAAAAACTGGGTGGAGTAAAACTAAAAATATACTTCTTAATTAGTATCTAGTGGTTGTAACTACAGTCTTGATGTCTGCTGTCATTGGACTGGAGTAGTGATTTTTCCTAGCTGTGGATGCTCATTTCTCTTCAACCACCTAATTAATCAGACTAGGAGAAGTCCTTCACCCATATTAGTATTGTATGTCTGTTTTCTTCTCTGAAAAGAATGAGTGAGTAGTTGACATGTCATGGGTGATCTTGGCTTTTGTACTAAATCTGTTGACGTAATTTAATATCTGATGGTGTTAATGTGCTAGTCATTTTGAGAGAGAAATTGGCGATTAAGGTACTGCAAAGATTTCTCTTAATAAAATATTCTCTTCCATCAGGCAGGACTGGACTCTGGTCTTTCTAGGTCCCTTCCAACTTAAAATGTTCCATAACTGGAGGTTTGTTAGTCTGCTTCTTGCTCTTGTCTGCCTGCTCTTATCAGTCTTGGGAGCAAACCTCTTACGAAAATATTTGTGAAATTGAAAGTAATCACACGAATTTCACCTAATTGTTTTTTAAAGGGTTTATTACAGCCTCAGAGGATCAATTTTAGGAAAAGGGGGGAGCCAGTAAGATACTAACATAGACTTCCCGAAGGTAGTGATCAAGTACATCACTTAAGCTGAAAACCTTGATGGTAGAGTGTTTTACATAATGTACATTATTCTGTGTAACAGTAGCAGTTCTTGTATGTGTTAAACAGTTCAGAGTGGAGTCATGAAGCTCAGAATTTAGAATTTAGGAGTACTTTGGAAAAGCTTGGTTTCCAAACACTTTGAAAGTGAAAACTTGATGCAAACTACTTTTTTTTTTCCCTGGGCTAAATCCACACAACGTGTGAAGATAACGTGAAGTTCTTTTAGGGAGTTTAGTTCTCTGTTATACTGGAAGTCTCAAAGTTTGCCAAATGGGAGGACAGCTGGTTTAGCTTCATCCTGTCTATATGCAAGCTAGTCCCTGTTCTCAAGACCTTACATTTCTATTTAAAATGAAATTAGATGGGAAGCTGAGGAGTTTGGACACTGGGAATGTGACAGCAATGTGCAATGTCTCTGTGCATTTTGGTATGGTTTTTTAACATGTAGGATATCTCAAGTCTTAAAAATCTTGCTTTTGTGTCTCTACTATAGGCAAGTTAGTCTCTGAAACAATTAAAATAGACTTCTAGCCTGGCTTAAAATTGAAAGATACAGCCATGCTCAGAACTTTAGAAAAAGAACATGTAAACAGTGAATATAATGGGTTAATAAGAGGTCTGAAAGTTCTAAGTGGTACTTCTGGAGGATGCTGTTTGAGACACTTATGATGCTCCTACCTAGAACATTCAAACCTGAACACTTTGGTAGGACAGATGGCTTTGCTCCAGTGAAACAATCAACAGTCTCAACAACAATCAGCATGAGAGCATGGCTGACTTTATTACTGAAGTTTGAAGAACAAGTATCACCATAGCAAAATTACAAGTTTTCTCATGCTCTTTTCTTGTTCCTTTGAATTGCAGGAGGGTCTCCCCCACAACCAGTAGTCCCTACACATAAAGATAAAGGTGGTGCTCCACCGGTTAGAAGCATATATGATGAATTATCTAGTCCTGGCCTTGGATCTACACCTCTGTCCTCAAGAAGACCGGTAAGTGTCTTCAGTACTGGCCTGTTCTTAGCAGAAGATGTGAGGCAGCTTATTGCATCAGTGAATTCTCAAACTTAGTTGTATAAACTGCAGTAGCAAAATAACTGGTGACCCTTCAGATCATGCTGTTTCTTAGTCTGGGTTGTTTGGTGTACCTGTTCCTGTGTACACTATACAAGAACTGTGGTCATGAAGCAAATTCCTGTTATTGCTAATTTTCAGTACAATAGGAAATGAAAAATGCAAGTCATGCCTCAGTTATGCTTTGTACATACAAATTCAGCCTTATTGCAGCTTTTCACTTTCTTGTAAGTTATTGGGCTGCTGATTGCCAGAAGGACCCTTTCACAACCTGAAGGGAGCTTGTAGCAAGGTGAAGGCTGGTCTTTTCTCCCAGGTAACAAGTAATAGGACAAGAGAAAATGGCCTCAGGTTGCACCCGAAGATGTTTAGATTGGATGTCAGGAAAAATTTCTTCACCGAAAGTGTGGTCAGGCATTGGAATAGGCCACCCAGGGAAGTGATAGAATCACTGGTTTTGGAAGTGTTCAAAAATGTATGGATGTGGCATCTGGGGACATGGTTTGGTGGTCAAGATGGCAGGGTTAGGTTAATGGTTGGACTCGGATGATCTTAGAGATCTTTTTCAACCTTAATAGTACTGTGTTTCTATGATTATGTTTTAGAAGGCAATAGAGGCACTTAGGGAAACTGAAGAAATTTTCTTCTGAGTAAAATACCTAGTTGAAGTTTGGGTAGACAGTTGGGGTAAATTTTGAAAGAGGAACATTCAAAATTCCTACAAGGTAAATTTTATAATAAGCTCTGCTACTTAACTGACTAATCAAGCATTACTAGGTCCTTTTTCACTGAACCGTTTTGATGCAAGGAGAGCACTTTTCACTGAATAAACAGTCTTTCTATTGAGTGCTGCCTTCTGAAAAGTTTATTGTGAAAGCTGAGGTTCTCTGTGAAGGACAGAGTCCAATAGTGTCTTAAAGGACTGGATATTAAATTTCAAAAAATGTTGAGCAGCTGTCAGAACACACGTTCCTAGGTCTACAGGTACTCCAGGTTGTTTCATCCTGTATTTAAGAAATGCCATGATTCAGGCTAAAAATAGACTAAAATTGTTTTGGGTGTTGAAATCCTGTGTTAAAAAGAAAACAGCTACTACCACCTACAACTCAAAGTATACTTTCCTTCTATGCACTAAATAGTTGAGCAGGAAAGTAAGTCTAGTAATAGCCTCCCTACAAATGGAGGTTATGTTTCAGTGATTTCTGCACCCTTTAGGCAGTGAAAATGCTGATAAAGTTAGGATACTAATATCCTTCCCATCAGGATGCACATGAATGTGTGGATTATATGATCTGCAGCAATAGTGACGTGACTACTTCAAGAAGGTTTAGGTTCAAGAAACTAAAAGGTTTCTGAGTATTGATACTTAAAGCTACTTTGTTTCACAAAGCATGTCAAATATATTGTCAAATAACTTTTTCATTAATACCTCTTGGTAATCTTTTATTAAATATACATTCAAATATCTGTTCTTACCCTTAAAAGTTGGGAATAATTTAAGACAAATATTTATATTGTTACCTGAATGTTTAAATCACTTGAAAAATGTCTTTCTTGGTCTGAGCAGTATACCTGTAGGAATGATTTGTTACTTTCTGTATCTTCATGCAGGCCAGCTTTACTTTAACACAGAGCCCATCAGTTGGAATTCTGCCATCGACTCCGGGAGCAGGTAGATGTCCTGTCAAAATTTCTAATCTTTTTTCATACTGCTTTCTTTAATACAGAAAAATCATCACTGTTCAAGCTGTATCAGTTCCTTGCTAATTTATGAAGAGGTTATGTATTTGTTAGCTTTTCAAAAGGTATATGGATATGAGTAGGAAATAATTATCCATTCTCAGACTGACTGAGTTTCAATCAACTTGTTCATTGTTCCAAACGTGGTGTTGAACTGAGTGCAGAGGTGGTTGTAATTGAATGAAGCAGCTGAGACTGATGGATTGCCTTCCATCTTCACAAGGTTTGATATCTTGCGTATGAACCAGTGTCTTCTTGCTAAACTTTATTCTGTTGGCCTGTTTCTATTTGGCAACTGTATTAACCTGTTGGTGTTCAGACGTCAAAGAGAACACTAGGTTGCTAGTCATATTAGTATGTTTGCGGATGTGAAATTATGATTCACTTACTTTTTGTGTCTGTGAGTAAATCCCCATCAAACTCTTCCATATACAAGTGAAATGCTTAACACTGAATTTATTCTTTTACTATAAACTTCTGTCTTGCAAAAGGAATTTGTTCAACAATACCATTTCAATTTAACAGCTTCAAGCATGTTCAGTCCTGCAAGTATTGGACAGCCTAAGAAGACTACTCTATCTCCTGCTCAGCTAGATCCTTTTTATACTCAAGGTGATTCCCTTACTTCAGAAGATCAACTTGATGATACATGGGTAACTGTATTTGGGTAAGTTGATTTCCAAAGTATTAGAAAAACCTGAGTGAAGTCTTTACAGCATACAGAGAGACATACCTGGGCATTGATGTTGTCTGGCATTGGTAGGTTCTGTAGGAAATACAGCTGTGATTAAAGCAAGCAAACACACATTTCAGTGAGGCATCTTAACTTAAGCTACGCATTATTTTTTCTAGTTAGAAAGGCACCATTCTGCTGTTGGGTTGTGTGGTAAAGTGCCTAGAAGGTAGTATTTCTCAAGTCACTGCTTCTGATGTCATTACAGTGGTCTCTTCTGGATTTCTATAAATGCTTCATGGGTTGTATCCTAACACCTGAATTCTTAAACTACTCATAATTTTTTGAGTATTTTTTTCTGTCTTTCAGATTTCCTCAAGCATCAGCTTCCTATATTCTTCTACAGTTTGCTCAGTATGGAAACATATTAAAGCACGTGGTATGTCTTAGTTTGACACTTAGGTCAGAAAACATCGTGAATTATGCATTTAAAAAACTATATTTCACAATTTTCACTTAATCTCATACAGATGTCCAACACAGGAAACTGGATGCATATTCGATATCAGTCTAAGCTTCAAGCCCGGAAAGCCTTAAGCAAAGACGGAAGAATTTTTGGTGAATCTATCATGATTGGTGTTAAGCCCTGTATAGATAAAGTAAGTTAATAGTTGCTTTTAGTTAAATATAAGGCACTCTGCTTTTGGTGTTTCTTTTTTATTTTTCCTGACCTCTTCATTTTTTTTTTTCTTTTGGATTTGCAAATTTTTGATAGTTCAATCTATATAGATATAGTCTGTTACACATTTATGTAAGTTTTTTCTTAAATATTTGTCAACATTTCCTGCTGAGAGAGATAATTATGGGCAATCTCTGTGCTCCTTGGAAGTTATAATGAGACAAGGAGAAGGAAGTGAAACCATAATATAAGAGATAATTGAGGTAAGTTTCCTGACTGGAATTTCTGGCTCTTAGGGCCTGCAATAGAGACATAATGGCAGATTAAGACTGTTGCTGCTCCCAATTGTACCTCTCTATTTTTTATGTGACTATGTGCTTCTGGCTCTTGAGTTTATTTTAGTACTTTGGACTGAAAATTTGTTAGCAAGAAAATCCCAATCCTATTCTCCCACCTGCCCCTAGAAAAACATGTCACTCTCTTGTAAGCAGTAGTTGGGGTAGACATAGCTGTCTTGTAGTCTTAATATTAACATGAGCTATTAGTCAATGCAGGTCAATGCCCTGACCTTTAATTCTTGCAGCACTTTGCACTAGGTACTGTACATTAGCTTAAAAGGTTTAGGTTCAAGCTTCTATGGTTATAGAAGAATATAAATACAAAACAGATTATTTGTTTTGTCTCCTTTAAGGATACATGATACCAAAGAGTAATGTAAGCTTTCCAATGTAAACCATACTGAGAAGGCAGCCCTAGAAATTGAACTTGGAATTACTGTATTTTTAGCAGTCTGAAACATTTCTTGCACTCAATAAAATTCAAAAACAAAAGCACTTCTGTGTCCCTCTCCTCTGTGGGCTTCTGCTGGTGGTCTGTCCTTGCCTTTTTATTATTTTGGTGTCCAGTTTGTATCGACGAATGATTTGCCTGTAAGCTGAAGCTCTAGAAGTAATGATCTAAGACATAAAATTGCCAGGCATCTGATCTTCATTGCTTTTGAATTCTCATTATGTCTTTTGTGGATAGTATCTATTTTCATATACCAATAAATAGACCCATAGTCATTGACTTGTATTTTTGGAGGAAAAAGATTTCAGGAGACTAATCCATTGAACATTTGGATTTGGTAAGGCTTTCCTGCAATTGAAAACTAGACATAATGGATTTGACATCAGCACTTAGGCTTCTGATTTAAAAGTCTTAGTTGGTTCCATGGGTTGCCCCTGTGCTAAGCAGAGAGTCAGATGCCATCCATAGTGTACACCAATCCTATTGTTTATTTTGGAAAGCACTCTTCTACCAAATGTGCTGCTAAATTTCTGCTGTTTTTAAGTTGGTTGAATGCTATGCTCCACTGAGTGTAAATACAGCAGATCACATCTCCTCAGGCTGGTTGTAATTTACCATCTTGTTTCCTCTGGTTTGTTGTGGAACTTGTGGTTCCCATCAAGTCACTTGCTACCTCTTCCATTCTACATTGTTCCATAAGCTTACAAAATGGAGCCTTCTGACTCCTTTTCTAGCATTTGCTAAGGGGACTGAGTAAAACACCTTGGCAAGTTGAATCTGAACAAAAAGCTTCAAGTTGGTAAAGACTTGGAGACTGTACTGTATGGATCAGGCTAAATATTTTAGAAATATTTAGAAAGAGGATGTTAGGCTACTTAGTTCATCTGGGCCTGAAGCAATTTGCTACTTGAAGTTTATTGCAAGTCATACAATATATTTTCTCTACATTGTTTTAAACTTGGTTGACATTTAATACAGACAGTTAACAGATTCCAACCTTCCATTACTTTGCAATGGCATAATTCAACATGTAAATTATTGCAGTGAGGAAAATGTTTGGTGGTTATGTGAAACTGTATGTTCTGTACTGAAGTGACCTTTATCTTTTGGGATCCAAATATGTTTTATCAAAATTTTTAAAATAGTAGATAATTTTAGATGATAAAGGTTGTAATATTACTTTTCAGTATTTGTTTACATTATATTAACCCTCTATTTAAGAGTGTGATGGAAAACTTTGAAAGAAGCTCTACATCCTCAATGTCTTCGATTTTTACTCCACCAACAAAACCTGCTGGCACACCAATACAACCTGCAAATAATACTACAAGGATTTCTACAATGAGACCTCTTGCAACAGCATATAAGGCTTCCACTAGTGACTATCAGGTATTTTCAGGGAAAGAGAAACATGTGTTTTTGTATTGTCTGTTCTTATGTCTATGAGGCTGTACAGACATTAACTTCAGTGTGACCTTATCTTCTATCTTTTGTTATCAATTCTTTAACAATGTCATTAACAAGCTCAGTCTGTTCAGTCTCTAAAATAATCATAAAAAATACTGAATTAATAATTTGTCACTTTTCTAGGGATTGAAGGCTTGTTTTGAAAGTATTTCAAACATATCATATTAATATGTAGCACTGGGGAAAAAAAGAATAAGTGGTTAGTGTAAAAACTATTAACTATGTGTTGACTGATTCTTGTATTTTCTCTTTGTTTTTCTCCCTGCCTTGTAGGTGGTTTCTGACAGACAAACTCCTAGGAAAGATGAAAGTATTGTATCTAAAGCAATGGAATATGTTTTTGGCTGGTAATATACAAGAGGAAGTAACACACTAAGCCGATCAGGGTTTGAACTATACTACTGGCATTTGTAGTTAGTTGTATAACTACTGGTGGCAGTTATTTTATCTTACATAGCACCTGTTACGCCTTCAGTTAAATCAGAAGACGTGTAGCTTGCACTTTAAATGATGGCAGTGTACACCTGGTTTTACAAACTGAGTAAGTGTAAATAAAAGTGCTTTATCCCTATTTGTGCTCTGATGGCATGATTGTGAAAAAATGTCAGCACTGAATTTTCCTCTAATTGCTTTCTGTGAATTACTTCACAGAAAGTTGGAGATGCTTAAAATGGCAGCTAAATTTACTGATGCCTTTAATTTTCTTTCCCCACTCTGGAAAGGTGATTGGTGACTTGCAGGACGAGCACTATGCAGAGCTGTCTACCAGGGACAGGGCCTGTTATTAGTATGTGTGATTTTTATAAAATTAGGATTCATTGCTGTTTTACAGTTATCTCTGGCATACTATTCTAAATGTCATAGTAACCTTTTAACTCTTTGTTTTATTAATAGATTTCTTTTCTTAGGTTGTTTTTTAAACAAGTATGAGTTCTGTTAGGAAAAACTATTAGCACTACTCTTAACTTTTAAACATGTTGTTGCTTTATGTTTATTGAAGTGTCATCAGCAGAGCAGGTGCTGATTTACACCAAAGTAGTACCAACCAGGATTCAAACTATATGGATATTTTATAGCATTGTGTGCTTAACTGTAGCATTCTCAACTATAAAATTTTTATTTGAAATAGCTGAAATGAAAAATGCAGTGTGTCAATGACCAGAGCTTCTTTCATTTCAAGAGGTGTTTAAGAAAATTTCAGTAGGGTACTGGCCTAATGGCAATTGATTTTCATATTTTTATTTTTTAAATGGAACTTTCCCCTTTGAAGTTTTGGAAGTGAGCCTCTCAAGTAATCATAGGCTCTTTCATCTGGAAAGAGAAGAATTTTTTTCTGTTATACTTGGGAAAATACAGGCCACTGTTCCTTTTTGTGATTTTGTGTCTGTGTTAGTGTCGGTCAACCTTTTAGTCTGGGTCAAGAGCATGTTGGCCAGGTGACTTTCCAGTCATATCCATTTCCATGCCTTCCTTCATGCTGCAGAGTGGTTTTGCACTGGGATGAAATTAGATTGAAAAATTAGACCAGAAGCATGCCTAATGTCCCTCAAATGCTAATGATACAGTCCTGAGTAAAATCCCCAAAATACTTACTAAGAAGTCATGTTTCTACCTCAGATTCAGAGATTTTTCAGATGCCTTTTACTAGTTTGCTGGCTTATGCTTTCAGAGTATTGGTTACTACTTTGGTTGCTACAGCTTGGTTGTTTGCTTTTTGATCAAAGGGAGCTGCTCAAACGTAATATCTGAATGTGTTTTCTTAAAATACATATGGCTTTTTATTGACAAAAAATATTTGTCATGCAGGTGGCTTCAAAAGCAAAAGGTAGTTCAGCTAAATTCTTGTTTTGCTAGTTGCTTTGCAGAATACACTTTTGGGTTGCTTCAGATGTGTGTGGATGTGTGGCCAGCAGCTGAGCTATCCAATGGGCCTATGGATGCATTTTTACTGTTAAGTTCTGTTAAGTCTTGGTTTAGTTTTCTGTTAGAATGGGTAGAAATGAGAGATATAATAAGGCTGCGATTTCAACAATAAAGGGATCTCATTTGGATGCATAAGGGGGTCCATGTCACTTTGTTCCCCATTGCTACAACTAGGTGCACATGAGAGCAGCACAGGTGCCCTGGACTCTCCTTATTCTGATGCTTTACTTGTGTTGACAGATATGCTAAGACATCAGCCCCAGGATCCCTGTGGGCTCCTGCAGTAGGCTGCTACCTTCAATACCTCCTTAATTCCCTGCACGCTTCCCAGCAGCTGCCCAAGAGCTGTGGGCCTTGGGGTCAGGAGCTGTTCCCTTCTTGCAGCAGACACTGCTGTCTGTTCTACCACTGGTTTTGTTGCCAGATGAAAGATGAGTTGCACCTGGAGGGTTGATACAATGATCATTCCTCAAAACCCACTGCCCTGTGGAACTGCACAATGCTTATTCTGTAGCAAAAAGAACTGGAAAGCAACCAGCCCAGTTGTGTCAAGTTTTACCAGTTCACCAGGCAGTCAGGTATGCCTTTCTGGTCAGGGACCACCAAAGAGACCCCCAGGACAGAAGAACACATGAAAGGAGAGGGAAGATATGCTCATGATTTTGGGGAAATTACTATCATATTGTCTTGGGGTAATTTTATTATAATACTGTATTCTCCTATCATCTGTTCTATGCCCAGAAATGGGCCCTGTAGCTTTAAGCTGGGTCTGGGAGATGGGGAGAGAGCCAGAGAAATTCCTCAGTGCAGTTTGTGTTCAGACGCACCCCTGTGTTGCTCAGCTTTGTGGTGGGAGAGAGTACATTCCCGCTTTTAGCTAGTTTCTTTTTGTTAGCTGAGGCAAGAAGTTTTTCCTCTACAATAACATTTCTCCAGTGACTTCTGTGGCTTCTTCTAAACTGCTTGGCTTAGCTGTGATCCAAGAACTAGATCACTGGATGCCACAGACTGGGGCAGAGGCTCTGAGGATGCCGCATCCCGGCCCAGACCTTGGGGGAACCCAAGCTACAGAAAGAATTCTAAATCCACCACCTTTCTCCACAATGAAGAGGATTAATGTCTAATGTTACTCATTTTTTTTCCCTGTGCCCTGCAGGCACTCTGTTTGTTAAATAAACAGGTTTTTTCACTTTCATCCAAGAAATTCCTTTTGTATTGGTGGGGAGGGGAGTGCCCAAACCTGTCGTCTTCAGAGATGTTCATTCCAGAGTGTTTTCCTTCTAAACTTGTCTCAAACCGAGACAAAATTAAGCACCCAAGGTGGGGCAGGAGAAAGTGAAAAAAACAATAATAATTACATTCTGGTTTTAAACACTTTGTACTGGGGTACAGCGGTCAGTAGTCACCATGCTGTTTCATGTAATCATGTGTCTCTGGTCCGTAGGCATGTTTGCCTATCTATAGGTAGGGGCAATTTTGTCCCCGGAATACAATTTACAGAGCAGGGATCAAGATTGCCATATTGATGTGCTTGGTAGTAATGGTTTATAGCTTAACAGAGGTACTGGGAGCTGTTGAATATGTGGATGCTCTGTTGTTTCTCCATCCTAGTCTTGGTAGCCTGCTTTGGGGGTTTATTAGTAATTACACCCAGTCCCAGGGGAAAAGTAGGGGATGATGTTTCCCAGCCCTTCATCTCCTTCCTCTTCGAATCTGATATGTCACCTTTTGAGAATGTTCAGTTTCCCCTGGATGTTAAAGATACCACCTTCCTGGTGTTTTGTCTGGTAGGTTTCCTCTATACAGTCCGCAGCTTGTTTGGAATGAGAGCTGAGATTTGGGGGGTTGAGCAGACACCTGCCCCAGGCATGGAAAATTCTGAGTGGTGTGATGTATGGGACACAAACCCCTCAAGGAATTCTCTGCCCCAATGGCTTGGAACTTTCCTCCAGAACAAATTCAGAACCCAGCTCTGGTGGGGAAATGTTTGAAAGAGAAGTGCAGTGACAACTCTAATGAGAAGAAGCTCATTGCAATATGCTGGGCCCTGGCTAATGCTTACCACACACTGCTAGATATTGTAGGGCAGCAGATACAGCCAGAGGGGCAGGAGGAAGAATCAGCAGACACCCCAGTCATTCAGGCTGCAGCTAAACCAGACAGGGAGCCTAAGCCAATAGTAATTGCTCTTGTCCAAAAAAGGAAACACAAAACCAAATCGATTAACCCCATGGATGGTGATGGGGAGCTAGGATCCTCATAGCCAGCAGAGGAATCAGAACCAGAAGTCATTATTGAGTCTCTGTGTGTAGAAAACCTTCGTGGCCTAAGAAAGGATTACACCCAACTGTCTGATGAATCTATATTGTTGGTTGGTCCACATCTGGGATGCTGCAGACAATAATACAATTCTGTATTGTACTCAAGTGAGGTATTTGGGATCCCTGTCACGTGATGTGGATATTGACCAAGGGATGGCAAGCTCTCAGTCTCTGGACATGGCTCTTAAGAAGTGTGAAGGAAAGACACCTGTGCCCAGATCTCCACTGTTGCACTGCACTAATGTGGTG
>VZTN01034069.1:290-34070 GCA_013400515.1 Erpornis zantholeuca | reverse complement strand
TTTTGATTAGTAAATTTTGATTGCCTGACTACTCTTTTCTTTAAATTAAAGAACTCCTATATTTTAAATACCAATAAATATTTTATTATCATATCACAACTAGGAAGCTGAATTATTCATGACCATTTTGTATGTGAAAATATTTTTAAACATATGTAAGAATCTATAAACATAATATACTGGAAAAAATTATCCTACTAAAAACTAGTGTATGGATTTTTGTGCATTAGTGAGATTTTCTAGGCTTGGCACATATGTGTATGCTGTACACATTAATCACTATAGTATATTTCAAGTATGCATTATCCAATTTTTTTAAAAAAAGGTTTTTTTAACATACAGACAGGATTTCAGCTAACACAATACAAAAAACAAAAAGAGAAAAAGGAAAAAGAGGAGGCAAGAAAAGAGAGGGAAGGGAAGGGAAGGGACGGGACATTTCCTGTCATGGGTGATGTCACCTAGAATAAAGTAGGCAAACTTTGTGCTCTAATATTTCAAGGCACCAGTTTAGCTCATGTTTAAACATCATTTATTCAATTTAGTGTAAGCTGAGTACCATGCACTTTCAAAGAAACAAAACTACTTTGTATGAATGAATTTGTCTAATTTCAAAAGGAAAAACAGGGCATAGACAGGCTCTGTTATTTAAAATGCAGGCTAAAGGCAAACTTATTACTCCACAGACTGAAAAGAAGCAGGTCTGGCATGACACAGATCATAGGTATAATAGAGACATCTAACTAAGCTTTCCTAAAGCTCCTTATTTCATTTCCCCTGCTCATGCTAGAGTTGTTTTCAGCAGAGATGCTGTAACTGTCAGTGCATCAGAGGCAGTCCCGGAAAACTTGTTCCCGGAATAAATATCCATATGTTCTGCTTTTCAAACAAAAGAAAAATGCAGGGACTCTACAATCAGATTACATGTTTAATATTCTGGTTTTTATTTATCCTGCTGAAGGGAAGAGTGGCTTCAATGCATCCTAATCAAAACTTTAGCTGGCTTTCAAATGAATGGAGCATGATAAAAGATAATTATAGTAAGATGAGAAGAAGTTGTCAGCCAAAAACTGAAAGGAAAAGGAAGATATTGGGGGCCATTTTTGTAACAAAGAAATCCAGAAGGAAGACTTTTACTGAACTTGGTGACTTTTCACTGGGGTTACCAGGAGGTAGGATAGAGAATTTCCATATAATGAAGTAAATGTGCAGCTGCATCTGAGGGTTGAGTTTTCTAGAAAAATGGGACAGCACAGTCAGGGCAGTGACTCTGAATATGCTGCCACACCCACAGGAATAATGTTCATTGTTCATGTGGAAATGAACTTTACAGGATGCCCAAGGGAGTCTAAGGTCTCAGACATGCTGAGTACACACCACACTGGTGGTCTGTGCATGCACAGTAAGGCCAGTGTGCCAAATACCTCTTGAATTTACTACAGATGAGCCAAATGTTGCCTTTGAATGGCTGTCCAGAAAATAACAGAAATAAATGAGGAAGCCTAAACTGAAATATCACCCTTATCAGCTACAGAAGGACCAAAGTGCAGAGCCATGTAGGTTTCAACAATAGGAAGACAGTAGAAATCTGCAAATTCCAGAATTCTGGAATCTCAGTATCCGTCTATGGGGTATTTTATACCTTAGTGTAAAGTTAATTAAATTAGTATGCATTTACATATTTTAATGAATATTTGCTTATGATACAGCTCAAGCTTTTCAGCAGTCAGATCATTGTGTTAGAGAATGGCTGGTCAAATGGCAAAGCAAGTTTATTCTAAGTTTTCCAAAAATAGATTAACCAAAATTTTCAATATACTTACTACCTCAACCTCTCAGCATTTATAAAGCAGCATGGTTATTTTCAGTCTTACAAACTTGTACTGGTTGATGCCAATGAAAGAGTAGGCACCACTGTAAATTCGCCAAGTTCTTTTGAATTCTAGAGACTCACATTCTTTATGCAAACCAGTTAAAACATTATGCAGAGCTGATTGTTTACAATCAGTCTGTGTTGCAAGTATCAATCAATTTAATGCATTTCCAAGCTAGATTTCCAGTCTAAGCTAATCATCTATGCCCCTGGATAGTGAATGCCAAGAAACGTTTTGTTTTTTCTTGTGCTAGGACATATTTCTTTTCTCCTAATGTGGATTTGTTTGCTCTGTTTTAGATGCCTACTTTAAGAGAGATGAATCTTACCCTAAAACTGCCTGTCTGTGGAGTTTTACGGTCATCTGAACAGATTAATTCCACATCTCGTCTTAAAATAAGGTGACTCACCTTTTGGAGGTGTTTGTAGCTTTTACTCTGAGAATATCCTAGGATGTGAATCAGATGAATAATTTTTAGACACATAAATTTGGGACAGAAGAACTCTTGCCACAATCCCAGGAGCTTTCAAAAAAATCAGAAGGAGCCAAGAGCTCATCAGTTTGTTAAATAATTGCTTCTTCATTCAAACATACATGTTACCCAAGAGGATAGCAGAGTCCTCAATTATATGGCAAAAGTGCTAAAAACATTACCTTTAGATAGTATTAAAAGGCAAAATTTCAATGGCCAGAAGTTCAAATACACAAAAATATATGGGACATCAAATGGGTATCCTGAAAGAGAAGTACCATTTCATCTTTCTTCCTCCTCACTCACCATCAATTTAAAACAAACTAAAAATCTTCCATACAGGTTCATACTTATAAATGGCAGGTGTAGTGAGCCAGTCACTTTAGCCACTCTGTGCTCATTACCTTATTCTCTACTGAACATATCAAGAATGAGTATGGACAGTGATTAAACATATTGTCATGAAAACAAAGCCTGCAGGATTTATTTTATTCCTATAATGTGCCCTGATATAAAAATTAGCAGAGAGAAAAAAAAAAAAAAACACAAAACCAACTCGTTATATATAAAAGAAATGAATAAAGTTATAGCCCTGTAAAAGATGAATGAAATTATAGTGTATATATAGAGATACTTTTAGGATAATATATTTGAAAGTAAGGAAAAAAACCCAAAACACAGAGCCAACAAAAAATACGGACCCTAGTGTAATAGAACTTTGTAATAGTTGAACACACATACCTCCCACATTCAAACAAAACACAGTGTGTTAGGGTTAACACTATCCCACTGCAAGTAATCATCATCAGTAGGAATGCATTACTGAGTACTTTATGAACAACTATCAGTTGCTGCCTTCTCTAAAAGGCTCCAATAGTTTTATATTACAGAAATATTTTTATGTTTACCGGAACTATTTATGGGATTCTCTCCAGGTACTGAATTAGGAGAAAAAGAGATTTACATGATCCATGTCAGAACAAAGAATGAGTATTTTATGAGTTTACTGCTCAGCTTATTGCTCTGCACTGGCATTTGCTTTACCACTTGACAGTCTGAAGTAATTTAGGAGATTGTATACCATCACAAGTTTAATTACAATGCTTCGCTGAGCAGTCACTTGTGCACTTGCTAAGAATTCTCTGCTAAGGAATTGTTCTGTCCACTGCCATCAAGCTATAACTTGAGGACTTAATAACAGAGGTACATGTAGCCAAAAGCTAGTCATGTGGAAAGAATGACAACCACTACCACACAAAAAACCACTGCAGTCAGATGCAAAAATTAAATCTCAGGCACCAAAGCAATCCACCAACCTTCTGCTAAATGACTCTTAGATCTCTGTTCTGCAAAGATCCAGTTACCCTTTTACTGCAGTGCTGCTTTACTGAGGTGCTTGTAAGGATTGATTTACTTAATCTCAGACCTCCTATTTCCTCCACGGAGATATAATTCATCTCTCACACTCCAGAATTCTCCCTTTCCTAGCTATAAAAAGAAGAAAATTGGGTGTGAGAAACAAAAAGGGTCGCTAAGAGAATCCCAGCTGATCATTTCATATCAATAAAATCTTCCTTATGAGAACTCAAAGTAGCTCTGTAAACACTAATTAATAGCTTGCTATTAGCCATTAAATGGACTTTACTTGTCCCAGTTTCACAGACAGAGAGGCTTGTTCATTTACTTGTTCAGTAATATAGCCTAGTTGTAGCAACCATTCTGACTCAGATTTCTACAAAAAGCATCATTACTTCCCAGCATCTATGGTAATGATAAGAAGAAGGACAGAAACTTCTGACAACTTGGTCTGGTCCTTTATGCATGGAAACAAAGTCCAATGCTTCCTCATGAAAACTAAAGGCTTGCATTTTTCTGTATAAAAATACGCAGCCATAAAATTTCCTGAGGCTATTTGGATGACAGTCCAGCTCAGTTTGGAAACAGTTCGGGGAATTTGGCAGGATATTGAAAAGAAAATTTCTAAATAGCATAACTGTAGGGGGGAAAATCCTTCTCTCATAAGCAGTTGCATCTGTGTAATTAAGTTTGGTGGGGATGTTTTCTCTTTCTTTTAACAGAGTAATCAGCAGAGAGAGGAAGTTTAAAACTTGTGAAGACAGAGGCTCCTCCTTTATCATGGAATAAGTACTGAGAACGCATATCACTCTCAGTTTAATCAATTTAACTTAGTTAAATAGAGTTAAACTAATTTATATTAGGGTACAGGACAGGTGATTATCTGCCAAGAAAACCTTGAAACAAGGATACAAGTGACTGCATGAGAAAAGTGTTTGCCAGAGGGCTGAAGCTTTGTTTGCTGGCACAAGAACAGTGCAGTGCACAGCAGCTCCGGTTCCAGAGCAACTGAAAACCCATCTGAAAGAGCTTGAGGATTCTATCAGTTTATGTGTCAAGGGCTGCTCCATAAGGGTAACAATTATGTGATTTTCCACTCCAGATCAATTTGGTTTCCTCCTATGTATGTTGATGTAATTTTCAGTTAACAATTTTTTCCTGCACATAAAACTTTTATGTATTTTAATTTTTTTTCAGCTCTCTTCCAAACAGATACTAAACCCTCAGCTAGTTTGTTTTTTTTCACATCACACATTACTTTCATGACAATGTTAATTTTCTCCTACTAAGCAAGATAGAATTTATTTAAAGAAATTAGATATCAAATGAAAGCAGAGATGAAAAAACTTGCATAGGAATTAGCAGTATGCATCAGAGTTGTCTATACATTTTTTCTATCCAGGCATCAACTTTTTAGCCATTCACACAATCTATGGTAAGAACCTTTAAGATTTCCTTTACTAATTAAGAATCCCAAATATCAAACATTTGTATGTAAATAAACAGACACTAAAAATTTAAGTCAGCATTGACTTTTTCCTACATAATATCCAATGAAATGTTGAGGAATTTGCATATCAGAAAAACATTCCTGTGACAGTGAATTTCTCAAATATGGTGAAAAATTAGTATCTTTGAGGTTCAAGAAACAATCCAAGTTCCTGGTATACTCCTGTATTAATAGGTGCTGACACATCTTCAGCAGGACTCCACGTATCTATTTTTTTGTCTCTGAAATCACACTTATAAATATATTTCTTCTGGTGACTCTGAAATTTTAAGCAAGTCAGTCCTGCCTTGTCTCCCTCTCAAGTGTCCTCGAAAAATGGTTCCAGAACATAAAAAAATTATAGTAAAACTTTGGGCGAAAATAGTTTTAGCCTCAGCCAGTTCTTTGCTCAGGTCATTGCAAATTGCCAGAATAGTTCTACTAGTGCAAATGATGCTGATGAGCCTCCAAGAAAGGAAAAGTACAGATGTGGCCAAGAAGCTGGTAAGTGTAGCATGCCGAGAGGGATTTTAGTGTCACCAATTCTGGTTCAGCTCCAGAGCATTCCTAGGAGATTTGCTGACACACTGGGAGGTAAGTTAGGGCTCCAGCCAAATGGTGAAATGTAAATCCTACCATCTGTACTAAGACAACTGTCTTTGGTTTTTAAAGACAAAGTCAGAGAAAATAAGCATGTATAACTTAGTACCCTTCTACATCTTTAAAATGTCATTTATCTTAATTTAACGATAATTAATAATTAATGAAGAAAAACCAGAAGGAGACAAGATTGTTTTAAAATGTTTTACTATAATGAACATATGAATAAAAAGTACTAATTAAAGTACTTTTTCCAATTCTGCTTATCTCAGGAAAAGAATTGAATTTTGACATATATATATATATATATGTATAACATGTTCATAAGCATTTTAAAAATGAACCTGCTTAGATAAAGTTCCTGGTTTATTTTAATGAATAATTACAACCAAATTTTCTTATTGTAAGTGCAACCACTTTATGAGAGCAATAACCCAGAAACAAGNAATGATAATATCAGGGAAAGCCTGTTATCTTGCTTTTCAGTGTATTCTAAAAAAATCAGCTATATTAAGGCCATACACTTCATGCAGTCAATTCTCAGTGGAGTTTCAGGAGAGATTTATCGATTTATTTTTTCCTCTCAGATACCGCTGAGACATGTTCGTGGAATTCTAAGATGTTTACAGTAAATTAGAAACTAATTAGTTGAATTGAAATGCCAGCACCTGCTCCTGCATTATTTAAAAGAAGAAAGGGGAAAAAGAAAAAATCAACAGAAAAGCATTTAGGGTTTCACAAAGGGAGATAATTCTTCAGGGCCTGGATTTCTCCAGGCCTATTTAATCACTTGAAAAGGTTGTCAGAATTATTGGGTTATGAATCTGAATCAATGCATCTTAGATATTTTTCCTTCCTGCAGCTTTATAGTCATTATTGTATTAAGATTCTGGCAAACAAGGCCAACAATATTTATGGTTCCTGCCATAACATTAAAAATGCATATCCCATTCAGATTTTATGAATCTTGAATTGCAGCAGGAAATGAGCAGTTTAGATGATAATTGACTTGTAAGGATTAGAACAGTTCAGGTTTCCCCCTGTGCAAGGAGAAGGTTCATCTGAGGTCTTGCAGATAGATGATAATTCCTTCAAAACACCACATCTGTCTTTACTAAAAGGTGCTTTTGTTCTGCAAGTCTATATTGTGACAATAACAGTTATTAGTAAATCAGATAGAGCAGGCACAGCTTGCCATTTTGTGATGGGAAAATGAGGGTGAAATACAAATCAAATATTAGATACATGTGGTATTTTATATAATGCTTAACCAAATAACCTGCCAATCCTAATGAGTCTGTAATTTAATCAGGAAAGTATAGTACCCAAGCAATTCTGGATGGGAATGTGTACCATCAGTGAGAGAATCAAAGTAATAAAAATGCTCTGAGAAGGAACTGTGTTTCACATGGAGAACAGAAGGGGAAATTTTCATAGTACAGGAACTAAGAAGCTTTTTGCATCAGAGAAAATTCCCCGAATTACAGATCTTAGAAGGAAAAATATAGTGTTCTCCCTTTTCATAAGCTATTTGATTATACCCATATTTCATTATTCCATTTCAATGAATAATTACCAAAGCTTAAACATCTTTTCTTGCTATTCATGTGCAAGAAGAATAGCTTTTTTCTTCTTTTATAGTCTACTTCAGTATAAAGGCACAGCAACGAAACAAATACCCAGGTGGAGCTTGGTATCTCAAACAAAAGCTCAGAAAGCACCCTCAATAGTATTAGATTTCATAAATTGCCTAAGATCCTTGTTAACAAATTAAATATTTTAGCTTTCCATCATCATTCTCTGATCTTTTTTTCTACCCTTTCCTATACTTTTTTCTCAGCTTATCCATATGTCCTCTTAAATTTTGTAGCTACCCTAATTGCTTAACCTGACCTTCAATCAACTCATCAGATCTAATCTGCAATGCTGGTATGCTTAGAAGTCCCCAAAAAGCAAGAAAACTGGTTTTGTACACCTTGCTGGCTATAAATGCTGCTGTGACTTTCCTTCAGAATGTCTTTTAAATCAGACATAAAAATATTACCTTTTTCAGGGTAATTATTCTTTTAACAAAAAGAATAACAATTACTCTGCAAAGTTCTTAAGAAAAATTGTTTTATTATAGTATTCTATTGTAATATGTTTAAAAATATGTTCATGATTTTAATTGAACTGAACCATTTCACTTCAATGCAAACTGGTTATGGTGCCATGACATGTTTCAGTATTCACACACATCAGGTCCCATTTCCCCCCTCAGTGAGCCTAATGGAAACACACATCATGCAGGGTTATACTGTGTTCTCCCTGCACACACTGTGTCACGTTTCATGGAAGCACCACAGGGGATGGAGGGTGTACATCCAGCTCACAGGAGGCAAGAACTATTCCCGCAGCACCACATTTTAATGTCAAACAGAATGATTCCGTAAAAAAAGTATAAATATTTCCACATGGCAGGGGTGGGAGTGAGTGGTGGAGGTAGAATTTTTCCCTTTGTCAAAGAGCAGATACCTCGGATTTCAGTCACCACATATCCTGTAAGTTTCATACACAAAGTCTAATATAAGGGCACCCATGACATCTCTTTGGAGTGTGCAAGTCTCTCTACATATATTATGTGACAAATTTGAAGGAGCTCGAATACCTGAGGATTATGTAATATGCTAAGCTAAATTTCTCAGGACTGTAAATAAAAGGTTGGGTTACAAGAATATAAAAGTTTTCAAGGGAAATGGGGTTTTTTCTCAGAAAAAAAGGACCACGATGAAAGAAGATTTTCCACTGGCTTTTGGTTTTGGAATGTGCTGATGATTTTGGAATAATTTTACTTGAAAAATAAATAATTATAGGAAAAGAAGCACCAGGCATGGGTTAATAATAAGGACTCCTAAGGAAAGAGCTTGAAGAGAAAAACATACTGTTGTAGAATTATAACAAATGTGACTTGAAACTGTGAGCAGAAACACGGGCTGTTTTTTTTCCCATTTTCATTGACATCAAAATTTACATAAAATTTCTGGAAAAACAAAATAAGGAAATTAAGTAGACTCTGGCTTATCATATCATTCAAAAACATATTTTAGCTCAAACTGGAACTGAACCAAGTTCCAAGCATTACTTTGAAGACTTTATTGAGCTCTGCCATCCTCTCAGAAACTTGCAGTTCAGAGAAATGGATTGACCAGGGGCTGACATCTTTGCAGAGGGATCTCCAGCTCTGAGCCTGGGCAGCTCCTTGCCCTAATCCCTATGTATCACCACGTTCATGGACAAAATCTTCAACAAAAACCAGTGCCTTTTCACTTTGTTTACTGCTCTCTACAGTTCTGCAAACACTAGCAAAGAGGTCAGAGTTATTTGGTTATATTTCAAGTCGAGTATTTGCTGTTCTAACAAGAAGGCTCTTTGTTCCCTAGTCTCCTACAGTGTTGAGCTGGTAGCTCAAAGCCAAGCCCTCTCCTGACTCCGTAGCCTTCTGCAATCTCACTGCCTGAGCACGACTGTATACATGTATTCATTTATCCCTGCATGTGTATGCTGTGGAGGGAGCAGGCAGAGAGGCAGAGAAGTTTTGAATCCTGTTTCCCAGAGCTGTGGAGCCATTCTTATTCCAAATTCCACATTATACTATACCTTTCTTCAGTTATACAAGCCTGCATGCCACCCTCAGGGCACTTCAAAGAGGCTGTGATTCTCCATTTGTAACACTTCCCATTTCCCAGTGGAGGTAAAGAAACCCTCCTTGTCTGAATCCTGAGCAGCATGCCTGACTGTACCACATGGCACTTTTGAAACCAAAATATTGTAATTTCCATTATGAAAACAGTTCTGGACTCATGGGCTAGTTGAAAAAGTAAACTTCTTGGCTCAGATTCTAAAGAAAATATCATCAAAGGCACTTGAATCAGACAGAAGAAAAAAGTTTGGTCTCTATTTCCTGAAATAGCTCAATTATTAATTAATCTCCCTAGCTGCAGCAATCACAAACAATCCAGGTTTTTTGCTAATCACTTGACAAGTAAATCAGAAAACCCCATCATGTTTCATCAGCAGATGATAAATAAGAATAAAATTTTCTCTATCTAGACGTGTAAGGAATTTGGGAATGGAGAGCAAACCTTTTAAAACAATACTTTCAATACTTGAGCAAGTCATTATTATAATAATGTTTTATTTATTACTACTTAAAACATGACTAAGTTATTTTTTGTTTCACATTAAGTAATGTACAAAATTTACATAGCAATTTCAAGGCACTCTCTTTCAAAATCCTATTGCTTCATTTTTAATGTGGGTGGATTAACTGTTCCTCCTCTAAGTATTGCTGGCTATTTCTTTTTCCAGGTGAAGTCAATGCATTAGTCAGGCTATCACCACCATAAACAAAAGTAATCTATTTCATCCATTGATTAAACCAGCAGAGCCTGAAGGAATGTTACACCATCCAGGAAACCAAATGGGTATTTATAACTTCCATTCATGCTCTTTTTGCATATAGATTGTGAAATCACAGAAGCAGCATTTTGGTTTCTGAGCTAATGGACTCAAATAGAGGGATCAGTCAATTTTGCAACAGAAGCTTATTGCAAAATTTAAATAAATGTTGCAAAGTCTAACACTAATTCTCCCAGTAAGATGTTGTATATTTTAACATAAACATTACACAAGTTCCATTCTGAAACTTGAAACACACCTGCTTTAAAGAACATTTTCCCTCAATTCCTGGAGCTGTCCCTGCTCCCCAGATCTCTGGCCCTGTGAAAAGCAGCACACAATTCACTCTGAGAGGGGGACTAACAAGAGGAAAGATTAAACCAATTATACTCCCCACCTGGTGGATTTTAAGGGCCATAATGCAAATACACATATTTCCAGCCCCTGTTTATTAAAACTGAATTCTCTTGTACTTACTTATGGGCCATTTGCAGTACAACTTAACTCCACTAAATTATAATTTTCTGAATAAAAGATATTGCAGCACTTTAGAGTCTTTGTTTATCCTATTTCCAATCCCAGAGGCTTCAAGTAGTTCTGAACCTAGCTGGGATCACAAAGTACTGTAAAATAAACCATGGGTTTAGGTACATTGCTAGGGGTTTTTTTGAGGAAACAAATAACTTACACAACAAAATACTTTGTCTTGTCTAGTAAATTTGTGTCCACACCCTGCTGACCATGGCTAGGAATAGTTACTTAGGGAAGTCACAGGAAACCTTGTACTCATTGATTCTTCCCCTTATTTTTTGTGAGATTTTGCCTCTCTTAGAATCACAGAACTGTCCAAAAAAAGACCATTAAGATCATCAAGCCCAACCCAGCACTGCCATGTTCACCACTAAACCATGTCCCTCAGGGCTGCATCCATAGGATTTTGAAAACTTCCAGGGAGGGTGATTCCACCCCTTCCCTGGCCATCCTCATCCAAAGCCTGACTATACTTTGAGTGAAGACATTCTTCAAAACATCCAATGTAAACCTCCTCTGGAGCAACTTCAGGCTCTTTCTTCTTGTCCTGTCACTTGTTACCTGGGAGAAGACACCAACCTTTGTTTGGAAAAAATATAATAAAATCCATTTTGAAATGCAAAAATGAGAGAAACAAACAAATTATAAAAAGCACTTAGAAGACAAAACCCATCATTCTTTGTTACATTGCACAGATTGACCAACATCAGAAGATCCTAGATCTATTTACAGTCCCCCAGAAAATTTTAAATTAATCTATATACTGCAAGTAATTCTGTAAAGAAATAATAAAGAAATGATAGAAAAATCAAGATCATTATGTAATGACATTTGGGAGAAAATGGGAAGTGGAAAGCCTGGACAAATCACAGGATCAGAGCAAGTTGGCAAAGACCTCTGTAGGTCTTTGACCAAGACCAGTCTCCTGCTCACAGCAGAGCCAGCCACAGCTGTTTGCCCAGGACCATGTCCAGATAATCCATCTCCAAGGACAGATACCTCTGGTCCTGTCACCAGACACCCCTGAAAAGAACTTTCTTCACCCCCATCATCAGGTACACATTGATAAGCCTTGTTTTCTCCAGGCTAAACAAGCCCAGCTCTCCCAGCCCATTCTCCTGTACCAAAGGTTCCCACTTAAATTTGTGGCCCTTTAAAGGACTCTCCAACATGTTCATGTCTTCCTTGTATGTCTTGTTAGCATATCATGTTCACAGCTTTGTTCTCCATTTGGTATGCAAGGACTTTTGGACATGCAAATTAGTGAAGAGATCACTAACTTTAAAAAAAAGGCAGCAAACCTACAGTTAAAAAACCAAAAAGGGTTAAATATTCCTGAAAGGGCTACTCACAATTCTGTGTAATTCCAGTGTTTTGTTATGTTTACTTAGTTGAACAGAAAACATTGTCATCTCAACAAACTGTACTAACATATTATTTTTGTGCAGCCTGTATTCTTTATAATTTACAGAATGCTGTCAAATTTTCATGAAATACATGTTTGTATGGAGAGAGGAGAGGTAGTCCTTTGCCTTTTATTTTTCCAAAGCAAAGCAAATGGGTATGTATGATATAAGAGTACAGATTTTAAAAAAAAAAATCTTCCCTCTTTTTGTATGTATTTTTGTAGTGAAATATAGTATGGGGATTTTTTAGATGAAAAAAAGAAATTACAAGTAAAGGCCGTACTGAATTTATTTGTACCATAACACACAGCTGTAGCTTTAGATACATAGATAAGAAACTAATAGTTTGTAAACCCTACTATCTACAATTTTATTGTATCCAGCACTAAATCCCATCTATGACATTTTTTAATTGAGCAGTGGGAATTTTCAAAGGAAGGATTTTTTTTTTTTGTTTAGGTCATGAATTATTTCAAGACAACCTGGAAATTTAATTTTTTTGATCAGGTTTCCAGAAAATGTATCACAAGTGCTTAGAGCAAGTGTATTCTTCAATAAATCACTGCTATTCACACGTGGAAATCCAGTAGGTCTCCTCACACACAATTAGGCACCTAATTGGGGGGGGAGGGGAACCCAAACAAATGAATGCCTAAATAAATTTCTGTGATAGAATTTCCCATTCAATTCTTGTCCTCATTCAACTTTAATAGCATATTCTTGCCTGTACTAACTATAAAATATTTAGCATGTGCCACTGCAATGGGCATACACTTAATATTTCAGTTTATATCAGCAATTATTACTTCAGGGTGAGCAACATACACAATATTTCTCTGAGCTCACACTTGAAATAATTTGCCAGAGTATTTGACCAGTCAAATCTGGTTCATTCTGTTGACTGGTATTGATTCTGACCAAATCAGACAGTGTTGCATTTTTCAAAACCTAGACTCCATAAATTCATAACCACACCAATTGAGCTGACAAACCAGAAGCCATACAATACATTTACATTCACAGCTAGCATGCCTTCCCTCTGATCTTTTTCCCCCAGACATGAGTCTGTAATATGATTTATTCTATTCTATTATTGCTTTCTATGTCCCAGTCCATGTTTGTGCTTGGGGACGCATGATGAATCAACTGCCAGGGGCCAGCACACTGCAAAAGTGAGAATATGAAGACGTGATAAGATGAAAATGTGATTACAGTTCCAAATCGCCCCCAAAAGGAAGTCCCTGTCACCACAGCTTACACACCACAATTCAGAAGACTAATATGAATCAAGAGCAAAAAGTCAACCAGAAATTTTAAGCAGACTACTGAAATAAAATTACAGGGTATGTGCCAAAAAATGAGTCAAAATGAGAGAGAAGAGTAAAAAATCTTGTCTCTTATTCTGTAAGCTGAAAAAAACTAGCCTGCAGTTCACCTAATTTATCAAATATTTTCATCAGCTTGCACAGAACTGTTATCACAACATTTGCATTTCCATAGACTGCTTTCTAGAGCAGCTGAGAAAAAAAAAATAGAAACACAGTTATGGTGAGTGTACTTCTCCTCAGCACTGTCAGCTTACTAGAGGTTGTTGCCTGCCTCACTGTTGGTGGCCAGACAGCCCCAGAGCTGCAGCCAGCCCTGGCAGCATTGCCCCACAGGCTCCTGGTGCTGCAGAGAGGGGAACTGCCTGGATGCTGATATGTATCCAGCCAGCAGGAGAAGTATCAGGGCACCGCTGCTTCCCACAGCATCCTGCCATCGTTACCACGCTTTAATAAGACGAAAGAGAACCTTTCACAGTAGTGTGGAAATATTTCCTTCAGCACAAGGCTTTGCTGGAAAGCATCACACCCAAGTACTGCTCTGCCTCTCTGGTGCTGGACCTCTGAACCATAACGGGATTCCAATGATAATCACTTCTGACTGAAGGCAGAACAAGAGTAAAGAGGGCAAAAGCTCACAATGTGCAAACTGTGCCTGCCCTTGTCATGAAGACAGACAGCTTGGGAAGCTCTTCTCTGTTAACTGGTTGAGTCCACTGTTGTTCCTGCTTGCCATCAATGAAAGTCAGAGTGCAGTCTATGGACAAAAGCCACGGACATGCCAGCTGTCCCACCTGAAGGATGGAAATCACTTTTAGACAACTTAGATGACAAAAAGTAAGATTTTTAGAGCTAGTTTACTAGCTTATTACTAAAAAAGTTGTCTTCAAATGGAGATTCTCTTCATTTATTTCAGATAAATTACTTAAGCTGAGATGAATCCTAGAATCACAGAATATCCTGTGTTGGAAGGGACCCACGAGGATCATCAAAATCCAGCTCCTGGCCCTGCACAAGACTGTCCTAAGAACCACACCTTGTGCCTTAGTGCATTGTCACCCCATGTAAAAACTGGGTAAGTTGTTCTGACTATAAAGATCAGCTGGTGAGAGCATGTTGAATGTCTGGAAGACAAGGTAAGGACAGAGGAATCCCAACCACAAGACAGCAGATGCAGGCAGAGCAGCACCCCTACAGAACAACCCACCTGGAAGTACAGGCTGCGCTAAGTGTCTCCGACCCTTCAGCTTTATCTGATGAGCTGAAAGCCTCAAGGGTGTTCAAGAGCAGAGCCCAGAACAATGAACACCCATTTCCCATGTGTGTCCTCAAGACAGGTGTTCTGGTTTGAAAAGACAAACCAGTGGGAGACACCAAGTCAGAATAACAATTTATTAAGAAAATTAGAATAAAGGCAAGGAAAGGAAAGAAAAACAAAACAAACAAACAAACAAACAAAAAAACAAAAAACAACAAAACCAAAACCACTGTTTTAAAGTGACAGTTAGATCCAACCTGACACCCTGTTAGTCAGGGCAGCAGTAGCAGTCCAAAGGGATGGTGGCTGCAGTCCTCTGAAATGATGGATGCAGTTCAGTTGAGGCACTGATCCAGTAAAAGGGTCCGGTCTTCCTCGGAAGGTATGTAGCTCCTATCCGCTGGGAATCCAGTGGAGAAGAAAGCTAAAGCTGTAGTCCCAGAGCCTCAGTTATATCCAAGATGGGATGCTTGGCTCCTCCCCCTGGGCGGAGTATCTCACAATGAGATGGTGAGTCATGAGATAAGGCCTGATGGGCCATTAACAGGAGATAGTGTAGGAGCCAGTTATCTCTGAGTCATGTGCAGGGCACTGATGGGCCATTAACAAAAGATAACACAGAGGGAGGAGGCAGGGAGTGCTGTCCCACCTGGTTTTAACAGAAACCTGAAGATGGTGATAGAATACACCCCCCTGGACACATCTTACATTATAACCCAGGACAACAGGTGACACTCCTTTGTGGACTACATAAAGAAACAGATCCAGACCAAGATCTTTTCTGCATGTGGATGTGATGATATTGAAGGCAAGCAGCCTTTAGACAAGTCAATCAAAAGCAACCTATTTTTCATCATACTATGAGGACATGCAGCAGACTCTTGTCTTTCTCACATTCAAAAGGAGGTAGACAGATTAGGGAAGGACTCTAATACTTGCCATGCATTTTTTTCCCCAAAACTTATTTACTGACAGGCTAGGCACTCCTGCTCTCCCTCCCATCTATCATCAAATTTAATCTGACATTTTTGCATGGCTAATGGGGGTGCTGCACACATCTGCATCTGCACAGGGCACTTCCAGGAAAGTGTTTCCCCAGCACCACAAGGCTAGTAGTGCTGGTGTAATGGCTGCACTTTTTCTCTTCAGCAGAATTGAGTACTCTTGCATTATCTCAGCATTTTATTTCTCCAAAAGTGGAACAAAGTGACCACTTATTTTTAAATTAGATTTTTTCTAAAGCTGTCCTAAAGGTTTCCAATTAAACTGTTCCAGAAAAACAGACTACTTCATCTACAAAATTCGTTTGGCAGAAATTTCAAATATCTAGAAAAGACTGAAGAAAAGTATCTCAGGAATTCATAAAACTCTGAACTTTTTACAAAGAAAAAAGCTACTTTCTGGTCACCTCTGTTCCTTCCTCATCATGCTAGGTTTCATGAAAAAAAGTCATTTTTCAATAAAAAAACACTTACCTCAAATCAATATCAAACAGTTCACTAACAATAGAAACAAGAAATATTTATATAACTAGAAACCATCTTAAATATTTTTATAGTACCCCACATTAAAATGTTTTATATTAATGTGTCTAGCAATTAAGGGAGAAAGCAGAAGTGATGGGAGAGAGAGACAGAAGAGGATATGTTATAGGCTACTATGGGACTTTTTTTATGGTTTCTGAATAAAACAGTGCGACTTTTCCATGGTATCTAACTTCCAGAGATTGAGACAAAACAGCAATAATGAAAATTAGGAAAATAACATCCATAAAATCCCATTTGCTAAGATAAAAGCAACATTCCTGCAATTGACACACATACGGGAAAATCCTGAGCTAGACTCTAATATGGTCCAGTTGATTTGGTTCAGTTAATCAAATTACTGTACCCAAATGTACAGAAGTTGTCCCATGATGACACAAGTGTGTTTCTGTGTACATTTATAATGTATTTAATATTATGCACATAATATGACTAATAAGATATGTGAAAAGTATTTTCAGCCCAAATGCCAATTGCTGTTGATCTGGAAGGTGAAGTCTCTAAACAAGGAGAAAAAAAAAATGGGAGGACCTTTTAAAGCAAATAAATTGAAGTATATTTGACTGCAATTGAAAAGTCTATTCTGAACCAAAAATGTAAGATGTTTGACTAGTTCAGCATAGCCCCATCAGAAAAGTTGTGCATTGGGAAAAACAGTTGTCTCCTTTCCAGCTTTCTTCTTTTCCAAGGAGGAGTGAGTGACCCTGAAGAGCCAGTGACAGATTGCACACATGTGCTTATCATATTTCTTTTATGATGCAAATACAGTGCATGCATAATTTCTGATGCACTCAAGCATTTGGTTATTAATTTTTATCTAATATGTCTAGTTTTATTATTTCAACCATTAAAACTTACAGGAGAACATTTGCACTCTAAATTTGTCTATTAAATAACTTACAACTATGGCAGAGGCTTGCCTTGGGTTTAATCACTTTTGGTAGGCACCAGCACAAAGATTTACAGATGTAAACCCTGAGGTCTCTTGTTCAGTTGCAGAGTAAATCCACTAAAGTTTGAATGGCTGGTAAATATTTAATGAAAAAATAAGCTCCTTGAATTTCTTTATTGTAATATTTCTTTTTATCTGTTCTGCCTCAAGAAGAATTTCGCAGATCAAAATGCATGAAGCAATTTAAAGTAATTTTCAAGTGTCACATTGATTTAAAATATTTCCTCTTAAAAGACTGGATTCTTTAAATTATGTCATGATTAAGCAATAATTGGAAGATTCTCTTAACTTCCCTAGTTCTGCCTTTTCACACTAAGATATGTGATGAACCATATGCAAAAGATTAAAATTGTTTTGTAGGATATGCTTTTGTGAAGTTAATCACTGATAGTAAATATGCATAATGAAATTTCTGATTTAGCAAAGGCTAAAATTACTAAGGGAAAAATAGGATAGAAGGGCATCTTGAAACCTCTACCCTTGATATACAATTGTAAGTCAATCAGCATTTCTCTCTTACTTATTGTAAAAATCCTTGTTATTAAATTGTGATGTAGCAAGTCCTCACAGTAACAGAGTAGCCATAGTAAGTATGTTAAGGGAAAAGAGTGGAACAAAACTTATTTAAATTTTGAGTGGATGTGGTTTCCTCCACAGGTCTAATGTGCAGCTTTTCAGTACAAAGATATTTTCTTTCAACAACTGCTGGAAAAAATCCTAGCCATATACACTAAAACTACCTGTGTATACAGTCCACAAAGTTTAAGGTAATTTGATTAATCCACTTCAATACTCCCATCCCTCATTTCAATGACAATCCTTAGTGTCAGGCTTAATCAGGAACTCCAGATTTTGGACACATGGCAAGGGGTTATCTGGCCTCTTTATTTTTTCAAATACTATAAAGGATTTCAGCACAGAAAACAAACAAAAATATATCTGAAAATTTTGGCCTGTCTTTAAAAATAACCATTCTCAGTCAGCCAGGGTTCAAAAGTGTTCACTCATGGGTAAGTAGCTAAAATGAAACTATCAAGAGCAATCTCCAACAAGATATATAAGGGACATAGGATTATATAAGTCACTAGTATTATATGTTTTCTGCATCCTGGACAAGCATCTTGGAACATAGGCAAAGCTCACTGGTGTCCCTTTCAACCCATCCTTACATCCCTAACCAAAATATTAAAAGCAAGATAGTTCAAAAATCACCAAACAGAAAATTTCATTTTTGTATGCTTCTGATGGCTCTTTGTGACTGCAACACACAAAGCAATCGTGAAGCCAGCGTATCTGATCAGAAGAGCATTATCTGATTGAAGGAATCTCTGGAATATGTAACATCACAGGCATGACTCCAACATTACTTCTCTACCTTGCTGTAAAGACAGATATAATAAAGAGAAAAAAGTGGACATACCCAAGGTATCAAAATACTGATATAGTTTTAGCAACACACAGTTCTGCCACTGTATGCCAAAGACCAAAGTGTAATCATTTAAATTTTGAACTGACCTTCCTATTTTCTTCACACTCCCTTGAACCACAGCAAACCCTGCTCAGACATCCATCATTCTAAGACTGACTGGAATCATGAAAACAGAGACTAAGTGTAGAAAAAAAAAGTAAGCACAAGTGTAAGTGCTATCACTGGGATATTGTTCCAAAAGAAGATGATACCTCTGCTGGCAGTGTCAGTCTTCCCCCAGTGTTAAAAAATGCAGTCTTACATCTCTGTAAAAACAGATCCAGCGTCAGTGATAGAAAAGTTGGTGTGTGAACCATTGCAGGAACCACACAGGCTACCCAACTGGGTTGGTCATTATCTCACAGCAATCTCCATATCTGTTTTCAAGTGTATTTGTCTGCTCTTCATTAGCCAAGGTCAAATAGGACTAATGCTTGTAGGATTTGTACCTCATTAGCATTATCTTTATTGCCATTATTTCACAAGCTAACAAAACAAAAAGGAATTATTCCCCAGTTAGTCCCAAACATTCCTATCCTTCTCATTAGTATTGGCATAACCCTTTTCTCTAGGGCAGCTCAGAGCTCAGTTCTTGAAGGAAAGGCTGACAACAGCAAAATTATGGTACCAAGAGGGACAGGCAGAAAACACTCTCCTGATTTATAATCAGATTCCCTTATTGTAACAAGCACTTTCTCATTGCTGGGCTACTTAGATCAGCTCATGTAATTTGTCACGTACTAGAAACTACTTCTCGTTCTAGCTGACAAAGAAGGACGTGTTTCCTCCCTATACTTAATCCAGAATTTTAACCACCAAATGCTGGGGTGGGGTGGTATTTTAATTCAGCTCCTAATAAAAAAAGACATATCATTCTGAATATCACTGACCTCTGCAGGTATGACATTTTGCACCTCTGAGTGACAGGCAAGTTAAAAATACAGTTTCAGGCTGAGATGTGACACAGGGTCTCAGATGCTCTGGATTCTCAGTGTGCTTCCCATATGAAACTTCATGACCTTTTCAATTCATTCATGTCTAAATGCATTCAAGAGATAAACCTGAGGTATGACCAGTTTAGGAGTAGACAGGCCTGAAAATAAGGCACCTCAAGTGAGCAGGAATTCCTACAGAAATTGAGATAGACATACCCTCTTAGAAATCAGTAGTCTTTTTGTGGAGCATCAGAGGATTTAGGCACAGTTTGGCTTGATTTCTAGATTCTCATAAGTGGATCCTAGCTGTCTAAATCAAGCTGACATATATACAGGCACAAGTACAAGCATAAAATTGCTACAATGCCTGGGGAGTGCTCAGATAATGGAGGTATCAGATATTTAGCTACAATTACTTGAAGCAAAACATGGTTTTTTAGGTAAATATAGATTCAAAAGTGGGACTAATCTGCTTCATTAATCAGTGAAACAGTCAACTCTAGAGAGTGATTCATCTGACTTAATTTAGGATAAGATATTGTAGCAGAAGATAGATCACTCTCTTTAGGTGTTTCTTTCATCAACTGTAAAAGAAGCTTAATGACTTGCCTCCACATTTGAGGTGTCCCTGACAGAAGATAGAAATCCCCACCTTGGGCACCAACAAGGGTTTTCGTATCACCAGGCACGGATGCCTAGGGATCTAATTTCCTCAAGTATTTTTATGTAGAGAGAAGCAAATGCAGAACACCAATTTTAAATTACAGTTTTGCACATTTTCTTTGTTGATTCTTTTCTGATTATTTATAAGCATAAATTGAAGTAATCTCAGGGTGGTGTTTTGTGAGCAAACATTTTTGTGAGACAGTCTAATAGCATAGTGTAGGTATTTAACACAGCTTCTCTCTTAGAAAAAAAAAATCCTCAGGGCAGCAGTTCTCCAGTTCATTTTTGTTCTTAAATATGGTGTCTCAGAAACCCAAGTGCTAAACTCAGTGCTGTTCTGCCAAGCCCTCATTACATGTTTTTGTCTCACCAACGAAAAATACACAGAAGGGCTTACAGAACAGCTTACAGACACCATTTACACATAACCAGGACTGCAACACCTGCTCTTAGAATCAGAGGTCATCTGCTACTTCTACATCCTGTTTCACCCAGCAAGATGGCTGAGGATAAAACATATCCTACAGCTAATCCCCTCATGCTAGAAGTCTGACAAGTGCAGTGGTTTCACAAGTGGGCCCTACTCAGTAATGACCACACATTTGAGTGATAACAGCCCTGTGATAACCCTGCTCCCTGAATGCCCAGCTCAGAGCACACAGGGCTCCAGAGGTTCAGCTTGCCATTGTGTAAGATTCTTGCTGCCACACATTAAAAATATGCAAAAATGTTAAAAATAAAGGTCAACTGGAATCCAGGATGTAGCAGTCCATCTAGGGTTTTATAAAAGCCTTCTCACATTTATTTTACACAATCGTTTTTCCTGTAAGAGGGTTTGACAGATTAAGGAACTTTGAGTAGGTTCATTCATAACATGGGGGAGATGGTTCTGTCCTTTTATCATCATTTGGGAGAATCCGACTTACCAAAGGCAAAAGATAGCAAAGACATCTTTACTTCTTAATACCTAATCTTTACATGACCCAGCATAATAAGCAGCCTGTAGGGAAAGCAAGGAGCCCACAGCTGATGTGACTGACTGACACAGCCCACACATTGATTTCATAACTACCAAATAGACACTGCACTTAAAAAACAGACTACCAAAATAAAAAGAGAGCATGACAAAATTCAGGCAAGCTGGAATTTCACACTTAGATTTGCTTTTTTGTTTATTTGCTTTTGTTTTTTTCAATCTTGACTGACTAAAGGTCACCAAACTCACTTGTTATTTAACTGTAGGGCTAATTGAAATAACTTTTATTTGACCCTTCTTGCAACCCCTTCAAGAACCATTCAGAAATGGCAGTCTTTCCTTGCAGCTTCAAATATTGTATTAATTCACACAGGAGACATGGTTTATTCTGCACTGACAGTCTGTCATGTCCTTATCTGACCTCATCAACTGCTGCTGTAGGGGACTGCCAGAGGAATCAGTCAGTGCCTTTCTGATTGATTACAGTATTGATTTTTCTTCTTCTCCTTCTCCTTCACCTTCTTCTTCTGCTTAAAATAAAAAAAGTAAAAACCCCAAACCAAATTATCCATCTTAGCAACTACAAAACCATTTCAGAACCCTGCAAAGAAAAGATCCCTTGGCAAAAATATGCAGATCTAGAGTACCATGGATCGAGCAGGTATTTGGAGTCTGTTCCTCAAACTAGATTTTGGCCTCCTTTATTTTTCAACTCCTCTCCACTGAAAATACACAATAGTCATTCTTACAGCAGTGTATATGAGACCTTTTTTTTAAATTGTATACTCATTATATACTGAGAATAAGCAAAGCAGACTGTAAACCTGCAAAAAGCATGTCACTTTTCATCCCTATAAAAGGATCTTAAAACAATTCTTGAATGCAAAGGACCAAAAGAAACCAGTTTATTTAGATTTTCTTCGTAGTATACTTTATTCCTATTAGAGAATTTTCCTAAACCTTGGTAATCATTTTCCTCTATTGAAAGTTCTACATATGCACCCTATTCATATGTCATGTAATTAGAACCAAGCAAGGCATTAGAGTGAGGCCATTAATATAAGCTTATAAGATGCCTACATAGACTCCCTGCTAGTGGCAATCCATCATTTAGGATTTCCATTTGAAAGCTGTTCTAACTTAATTGTTTTTATTTAAGAACTATACTGCTTGGTGAAGCTCCACTGACACTGGTAAGACTGAGAAGCATAAAACAGTGTGGTAAGTGGTACTTTTCAGTGTTATGATAGGATTTAAAAGTAAGAGTTCAGGATATTCCATTGGCTAAACAAAAAACAGGTTCAACAAAATGCATGAAGGAGAAAATCTCATCATAATTCAGAGTGCTGTAGCTATAATGAAACAAAAGAGTTGTGTGATTATACATGAAAAATTATTGCTAAATGTCTTTTCACCAAAAAATGCTTAAAGGTTGAGAAGGATTCAAAGAAAGAGGATGCAGATGTGCATTAAGGAATTGGTTGCTATTAGATTAGATTGGTGCTCTTATTAAAATTCAGTAAACAATGTGTTACTCCAGGTATTTCAATTTGATATTTTGCACTGTCACCCACATTATGCTAATAAAGCATATTCTACCTTTGCATTAATTATGAGATTGAAAAGTGATAATTTTAAATTATTTTAGTCACTTTACATGTAAGTAACCAGGTGGGACTTTCTGCTAAACAATAAGAAATGTTGCATTTAAGTTTGAAGACATCATTGTAGTAAATTTCATAGTAGTGAGGAAACAGTCACATTAGTTAAGATTAAAAAGATTATTTTGCATTCCTGAATTCCACGATTAAAAAGAGATAAATTTTAAGGACATAAACATTTGTTGATTTGTAATCTGTATTGCAAGTCCTAAGAAAAATCCCAAACAAGCACAAACTCTCCCCATTCTCAGAAGAGCTAAAAAAAAGCTGATAACATCAATTTAAGAAATTAGAGGTTTCACAAGTATGCAAAATATTATTTTGGAAACCTGTACCTTTTGATATGTTGCAATTCTATCACTTTCATGAAGCTACAAGATTTATTTACTGTTTGCTGATGCAGTTTAAATACATTTTGCAGTAGGACTCAAAGAAAAAAAAAAAAGAAATTGTGTCCAGACCAAGGAATATGAGAACATTTTTTTTTTCAAAATATGAACATTAACCAATTGAAGAGATGATTTTAAAAATATCTCATTGTTATTAATTATGTTTTCTCATTAAACAGGCAGTTGTGTCAAATGTGGCAGATTAGACTCTTACAAAATGGATGCTTCTAGATTTCAGTAGGGGATAAATATTGATTTTACTTTTGAAGCCTTAAAAGATTGTGATAAACAATCCTTGTCATTCAGAAAAACAAAAATAATCATTTTTGTTAACATATATTCTAGCATTCTTTACTAGCCCATGGTTAATTTTCCTAGAAGACATATGAAACTACAAAATACAGGAAAACCACAACAGTCACACATAGCATTTGTAAAAACAGCACACACAAAGACAATGAAAATGTTCCTGTCTTCTTCAATTATGCTAAAATATAAAATATTAGTTTCATAACTAATAGACTTGAGGAATCTAAGATGATTCACGGCATTTTCATGACAGCTGATATTTCTTTGGCTGAAACCAGACCAAGGCTCCAAACAGCAGAGCAGGTCTGAGGATTTTGGGGTGATCTGAGAAGTTATTTGTTTCTACCATTCATAAATGGCTTCTTGAAACTGGCACAGGAAACTGTCACAAAGGCAATGGAAGAGTAATGGCTGGGTAATATAAGCCCCCAAATTAATTAACATACAGGGTGACATATAACCTCATTCTCAAAGGAAGATGTTTAAATAGATATATAGAGGGCACTAGCCAGGCTTTGGAGGCTAAAATGAATGTTTCCTCTGTTCAGCTTTCAGACATCATTTTTCTCTAACTCATGTTTGCAAGACTACATTTGTAAGGGAGAGATCTAAAAATAAGTTATTTGGCTAAAAATAGGAACCCATCTTACATTTCTTTGGTGTTTAAATTACTCATGTGGGCAGCAATCTGAGTGTGAGCAAGCAAGCAGTGCCCTGGCAGCAGAGAGCCACCAACCTCCTGGGCTGCATTAGCAGGAGCAGAGCCAGTACATGGCTTCCCTTTCCAGAGGGAAGAAATTATCCCCCTCCACTCAGCACACCTTGGACCACTGCTAGAACATTGTACTTAGTCACTGTTGCCCAATACAAGGCACCAGGCTGACAGAGTGGATTAGCAGCAAAAGGCTGCTGCTCTGGCAGAGGAATGTGCTTATTCAGCCTGAAAAAATGGCTTAGAGCAGAGCAAAGAGCAGCCCCACAGCACCCACAGGGAGCCCCACAGCACCCACAGACAGACCAGGATATTCACACTGGGACATGGTGAGTAGATGAAACACAAAGAGCATAAAATGAAACTAGAGAGTTTCACACTGGTTGCACTTTTTTCCCTCATGAGTGGTTAAACTGTGGAAGAAATTGCCCACAGAGGCTGCACAGTGTCTCTCCATCCTGGGGAATTTTCAAGACCCAGCAGGGTAAGTCCCTGAAGTCATATCAAACTGACTCCTCCTTAGGTTCCATCCAACCTGAACTATCCTAAGATCCTACTATCCCTTTGATCAAGAAAGGCAGCAAAGCTTTTTCGGACCTGAGTCCAGGACAACCCCTCGACTGCGTGCTACCCTTCTGAAGCTATTCCTCACCACCAGTCACATCTCACATACTTACCTCAAAATACACGACCACCCTCTTCCTCACATCCCTCCACCAAAGGCATATGACTCCATTCTGTGCTGGGGTCTCAATCCCACCCCACAGTCCCAGCTGCTGGGGCCGTGCCATCAGCAGAAGGCCTCTGCAGGATGCCAAGGCTGGAGCACTGCTATGGCTCTGGTAGAAGAAGGAAACTCTCTGGTTTCCAATCCAGATGCTTTGAAGGGACCTGTTGCCTAATATCCAACCCAAACCTCCTCTGACACAACTTCAGTCCATTCCCTCAGGTCCTGTCACTAGGCACCACAGAGCAGACATCAGTGCCTGCCCCTCCTCTTCCCCTCGTGAGGAAGTAAGTGCAGTGAGGTCTGTCCTCAGTCTACTCCAGGCTGAACAGACAGAGTGACCTCAGCCACTCCCCACATGGCTTCCCTTCACCATTTTCATAGCCCTCATCTGGACACTTTCCAGCAGCTTTGTATGTTCTATTTTGTGGAACCCAAAACCACACACAGTACTTGAGGTGAGACTGCACCACTTTATTGTTTAAAGTGAAATGGTAACATGCTTAGTAAATCTAAAATGATTTTTAGACAAAGTTCAGGAGGAAGCTAACAAACTCTACAGAAGGAAGGGGTTTTTCACATTTTGTATCAATACAACATAGTCACCTAAAGAAGGGTTATATAAAAAAAAATTAATTCTGTAATATACACATCAAACTTATGAATATGAAATCATACATGATGTTTTTTATCTTTTTTTCCCTTTTCCTGTTTTCCCATCTGAGACAGAACTCAGATTCACAGCTGGCAATTATATGCTGCATATTCATCTCTAAAAAGGTAAGTGGTATATAGTAGGTGAATTGCTGAATTAGTATAACACATCAAAGCAGCATTAAAAGAAAACGTTCCTCAGCTGAAAATTGTTTCTAGCATGGACCGACCCCCACCACACTGCCCCTGCCTCATTACTGCCTGTGTGCAGTAATGTCTAGTAAGAGACTTTGTCAATCAGGGGCAAACAGTTACACACAATAACATTATCAATTTGAAAGAAACATCTAAAAACCCCATAAATCTGATAGCTTTACACCATCTGGCACCAAAAGCAATTAATTCTGATTCAAACTTCTAAACTGTATCATTTGTATTTGGCTTTACAATTTAAAATAAAACCTTTTCCATGCTCTCTGAAAAAAAGCAGTCAAGTCTTTTAAGTAGCAGCAAGTAATTTTTTTTAAATAGAGATAAGTGCATTTCACAATCTGTGAGTCTTTTCCTTGGAGCAAAAGGACTCCTGTAATGCACTATAATTATTACTACTCTCCATACTTGCTGAAGTTGCTTTGACAGCTCTCAAATAGGAATCTGACCTACTGCTGGAAAGCATTAAAAAAAATCCCCAAACATTACTAATTATGAAATATTACATTAGTGGAAATAATTACTTAACTTTCGTTTTTCTGGCTATTCCACAGAAGTTAGAGGCACTAAACAAAATTTAGAGGTTAAAATAATATTTCCAGGAATTTATAAAACTCGAGACTTTTAAAAGCAAGAGACAGGCTAGATTCTGCTTTTACTTCTACCAACCACAAGTGTAAATGCTTTTACTTCAAAATTACCATTATTGTCGCAGAAGCTGAATAAAATTTTTACAGAGAAAGTTCTTCCACTTTGGCACAATCTTCACAACTCATCCACAACTCTTCTCAGTTTGATTCACATTGCTATGACTCCCATTTACAGCCCACTACACAACAAAAATTCATGGGGTTTTGCTTACCTATTAAAAAAAACATAAAATCATATTACTAGTGAGGAGCTTGTAGATTTAACTTTCTTGACACCATAACCCAAGATTAAAGTTCTTCATTAAGTTTTTCTGAAAGCTATGAATGGACAATTTGAACTACTCTTGCCAATTTTTGGCTTTTGACTACTATGTGTATGAAATACATGCAGTTACTCTAGCTACTCTAGCTTTTAACTGTGGAATTCTATTTATAAAGTTGGTTTAAAATTTGTAAATTATAGGGAGAAAGTGCTGAGAACATCTCCCACCTTCATGGGTTGCAGCCCCTGCCTTTTGTGAGCCCTGCAGCCATACTAGGATCCTGCTTACACTGCAGCTGAATGTTTCTCTTCAGAATTTTATTTTCCATGTTTATCTCCTTCTGTTGCCTTATTTTCAGAAATTCCAATGAAGTTTAAAATGCACTCCCAACAGAATGTGGAATGTGCATGTATGAATGCTGGAAGCAAATCAGATGCTTAGATACAAAGGACCAACTTCTTAATACAGGACTCACCTAAATTGGGGCTGATGGAAAGAATATGAACTTTTAATGATCTGTTCACTACATCTGCAAATAGATAAAGAAGATAGATTAATTATACCACAAAAGCTTTGTGAGTTATTTTCCAGAATCTAAAGCTGTTAGAGATTGTAAAGGTCTAGGTTTGGTCAGCTGAATCCTCTGTATCTTGCCCTAAGTACCTTATTTGGAATATTCTCCCAGGTGCCTGGGAACCAGGAGGTGCCACTTCTTTACCCCTGAAGGAGATGCACCAAATGGAATTTCTTAAATAGCCAGAGGGATTTGGAAAAAAAAAAAAAAAAAAAGAAAAGAAAAAATAGCAAATTTCAGCAAAGTGTGACAACAGTTAACTGACTCTTTCTTTTCTAGGAGTTGTGGAAATGCATACAAAGAATTACAATTCCATATTCTACTGGAAACATCTATCCCATGGAATTGCTCAAAGGCAGTAAATACTACCAGAAGAAAGAAAGGGGAAACAATCCTGTAGATTAATCACCTTCTGTAAGGTTATACTAAATGCTATTATGCTTAATTTCCCTGAGACAAGTCACAGTCAGAGATTACAAGGTCACACAAGCAAATCTTCCTGCAGCTTGGTGCCTCTTATGTTAATTCAGCAATGTTTGTTTTGTTTTGTTTTCTCCTATTATCAGCACAGTGGATGTGTTCCATTCCAAACTGTTACTATAGGAACCCTATGGTAACATATAACATTTTCTTTTCTTTTGGATGAAAATATCAGAAAATTGATGGATAAGTTGTTTGGGGTAGAACAATAGGGCATTTGATATTTAATCTGCAAGCACTTAATAAGAAGTATTCCAAGTAATGGCACAGTGTTATTATCATATCACTTAGTAAAATGGCAGCAAATTATTGTATTATTCACATCTCGTTGGGTCCATGCTATTATTACAGAGATGCCTTTAAAGATGACATTTAACATACTCCTTTTACACAGTAAAGTGGTTAAAAGCACATTCAAATTTTAAAATATTTCTGATCTCTTGACAGCTCACCGAAGCATTCTGTGGGCCCCCCTGCCTCTCCAGCAGTTAACTGCAGCTCTAAAACTTCTTGTAATTATGAACGTTGCAGTCACACTAAATTAGACTGACAGTTGAAATACTGATTACTAAGGACTTATTAAGGACTACTTTGCAACCAATTATGCTGACATTTGACTTGATTTGACAGTTGAATTGAGTGGAAGATTCCTCCAAAACAGTAGAGAAAAATTTAATTTATATCCTCATCATTTTAAGATAATTGTTCAGGACAGGTTCATTAATATACCACTACAAAATTTATTTTTATCCCAGCTTGGAGCACCTATGATTCAAATGACAGACAAATAGTAAAAGCATGTAGCCTTTACCATGTCTGCATTCTCTTATATTTAACTTTTGGTGACTGTTACCATGGGATCTCTGGCACCAAAAAAGAAAAAAAAAACACCACAAAACAAACTGCACCTAATTTTAAAGTGAGCTTCCAGGATTATTCATTGACCACCAACTTGAGCAAGTCAAAAATATGTTTTCAAGTTGTAAAATATTTTTCCTGTGACATGACCAAATTTATTAAATGAGATTATAAACCAAATTTCCACTGCTGTACCATTACATGCAAATTCATTGTCATTTCATTATTTTCCCTGTAATTCCCCTCATATATTCCAGAAATTTAGTGGATTTCACCTGGAAATTCTCTGGAACTCATACTTCATCTTTTTTTAATGTCCAAATAAAAAACTAGGAGAAAAAATATTACTCCTTACTTTAAATTCAACTGATATACATTCAAAACAGAATGCATAGCACAGCTTGATTTAGAAGGAAGTTGAGAAGCACTGACTCCCAAGGAATCATCTTCTCTAAAAAAGGTGAATACACACTTAGGGAGAATCAAGAGAGGAAATTTCCTCAGTAACATCTCTTATGTCAACTAAGGGAAAAAAGGGAGGCAACAGATCGTTTCAGCCACCAAAGCATTAATGAAATATTTCCAAAATATTTTAAAAGCTACTCTAGGATATAAGAAATCTCAACAACCTGTCACAAATTAACAAATGAAACACAAATAGTTTAGGTACAGTTTGCTTATTTTTTATTTTCGATTGCTGCCTTGTAGATTCCAATACAAAATTCCATAGAGAAAATAGTTAAGTAGGATTCAGAAAACCATTCTGCTTCTTAGAATATACTGATATCCTTGCATGTTTTGAGGACCAAAACAATTTAATAAGTGAACTGAAGTCTGAGATTATTGTAGAAATGAGATAAACCCACTATAATTGACACAACTAACAGAAAATTAAGAGCATAATGTAGAAGATATGGTTAAGAGTCGTCTCGTTTCAATAAAGCCTGTTTTATATGGATTGTTATTACTTTCTAAAGTCAGGTAAGACACATATAAAGCAGCAGGATTTTCTCAAAAGACTGCATTTCAATGCTTTCATTTCCTGTCTCAGGACAAGCCCTATAAACACAAGTATATCAATTATTCTTCAGCACTAAAAATGACTAGAGTTTTTTCCCAAGACTCAAAGTTCTTATAATGAGCCTAATCAGTTAAGCTTTTTCACAGATTCAGCATGTAGGCAAAGAACAGGATAGCCAAAGAGGCACACTTTAAATTTTGAAAATTATTTCTTATCCGGGGTTATGTCCATTAGGATAATAGCATAAATCAAAAAAGCTGCAAATAATTCCCCGTCAAAGACAAGGCAATCACAAATAAAGAAATAAATAAATTTATTCATTTATTTCATTTTCCCACTTATAGAAAGTTATTCATATCTCTTCCCTATCTGAACCATAAGAATTGGTTACATTTTTGTGCTCGGCTCAGCAAAATAGATGCTTTGTAATTTACAGGGCTATTGAGACTATTGATTAGAATTGGGAGAAGACTCTGCTATAATGACTTATGTGTGATTTATTGGATGAGATTATTTATGTGTCAGTTGAAAAAAATAGATTGTTAACTGCAAAGTGAAGTTAAACTTAACTGCAAAATGAAGTTTTAAGCTTTTTGGATATATCTATTGATGCTAATCTCCAAACACTGATGTACATAGCTGGTTTTGCAGATTCGTCACCATGGAATATTTCCTTAAATGTAGGTTCACACAGGAGGTGCTGTGGGAATTCCTTTCCATTGATAGTGTGGAAAGATAAACTTCAGAAACTTGGGTATATAGCAGACTGATGTATCCATTTTTTACTTGATCCTACAGTCCTATCACAAGCACAACAGCTAAAATTAGGTCACAACCGAAAGTGAACAGAATAAGATGCTTTGGCTATGCATTTTCCTAGGGTGAGAAAGCAGGATCTGACTGATTTTTGTTTACCTAGTAACAATTTTTCTTTAGACATGGTTAAATCAAAAGATTGACAAAAGTCCTTCCAATGGCACTTTAGCATATTTCTTATATTATTATTGGTTATTGATGGCCTGTTGTTCAATGGGGCTATGTCTTTACACCTCAAAGAATTATTTGTGTCTTTGTAGGGAACTTGCATAAATTATACTTGCTCCCATAGAATCATCAGCAAATATTATGCATTCCTTTTTTCATCTTCCTCAGTTTGAATACTGGCTTTGTTGGTGGCAAAGGTGGTAATAACTGGACTGGGGAGAAAAGGAAGCTTGTGAATGGAGAAGAAAATTCAAAATTACCTCTAAAAGCTTCTTTGCAGACTGTTTGAGCACAAAAATATTTTCTCTTCCCAAGCTTACTAATGTGGTTTGAAAAGAAAGTATCCAAAACAAAATAATTTGGCTTGTGAACACTGAAAAATCAGCCAGGCATTTCAGGAATGCTTCCAGGTTCCTTAAATGGTTTGGCAACTTGGAAATTCTATGTCTAGAGGTGAAAATCAGGGAAAATAGACAATAATTAGAAGTGGAAATGTTGTTTGCTCTTCACAAATGCTGGAAGAGAAATTTCAAATTAAAATAAGTTTTGAAGGTGTGTGGTGTAAATATGAAATACAACTGTTTTAAAAAGAGAATAGAAGGAACCTAGTGATTTAGGGATACAGAGATGATGAAGGTATTAGATCATTTGATATATGAGAAGGCGCTGAGAGAGTTGGAATTTTTCATCCTACAGAAACTAGGCTCAGGGTTATTTTATCCTGGTGTATGAAAACCTCATGAGAGACAGTAGAGAGGATGGAGTCAGACGTTTGTTAGTGGTACTATCAAAGGACTAGAGGCAATGGATGGACATTGATATACAGAAAATTCTACTTAAACATCAGAAAAATATTTTTTATTGTGAAGGACATCAAAAACTGGAATGGATTACCCAGATATATTTCTGACTCTCCATCCTTGGAAATATTCAATAGCCACCTGGGCAAATTTGTGAACAACCCAAACTAGATGACCCTGTTTTGGCAATTCTGGAAAACTCAATTATTCACTGTCTTTACCTCAATCACTCGTAACAGGAATGATTCCTTATTATAGCCGAAAAAAATCCCATGTTCTAGTAGAACAATGCCCTGGTTCTGACCATGAGAGGGTTCATTTTTGCAGTAGGCAGGAGTAGGCAGGGCTGGGACAGGGGATGATTCTATACCACCTGATATCCCGGGCAGGGAAAAGGAGTCTCTTCCAGGGAGAAGGTGGACACTGCCCTGGGGTTGGCATAGCATGGTGGGTCAGGTATTGTTGTTTCAGTATGAACCATATGCCCCTATGTCATTAGTATTGTTGCTGTTACTGGTCATTTTCTTATCTCATTGCTGGTTCCAGTAAATGCTTCTTATCTCCAACCTACAATCTTTACCTTTTATGCCTCAAATTCTCCTCTCCAGCACACCCCAGGGGGAGGGATAGGGGAAGGCGGGCAGCAAGGGAGTGGCACATGGTTTAGTGGGATCACTAAATTAGACAGAACCATTCCTAAACAACAACAAACCAAAAGAAAAGTGGCATCAAGTGCATTTTTCAGGTAGAAAAAAATGACAACTGACAACTAGATAGATAAATTTAAGCCAATAGCTTAAATAGCCTAGTCCCCAGCTAGGGACTTCGTTCAGTTTGCTGAGCAAAATAATCTAACATGTTTGAGATTCCCTGGGTTTTTAAGCTACTAGCAATATGCCACTTCCTACAGAAGGCCTGAGTCCCTCCAGATTGTCATCTGGAGTCTACTCACGATAGATAGATAGATAGATAGATAGATAGATAGATAGATAGATAGATCATCTCATGTGGTATTTCATGTCCATATTCCTGCAGTCGAGGCACAGAGCTGATACCCACTGATTATGATTACAGCAAGGAGGAGCCACCTAGCACATAGGAAGACGTGTGTGGACATACTAATTCATGTCTCCTAATTTGTGACCTACATCTGACACATGGGTTCTAATGGTGAGTAAATGCCTAAATATTTTGTAAATGTGTGCTTAAGCTTCCTAATATGAGAAATATTTCCTCAATCTTCAGTGTCTCTCTCAGTAAGACTGATTTTATTAAGACTTTTATTTCTACCATTGTATGAATGTTATGTAATTAAGACAGACCAAGAACATCAGCTATAATTTCATATGCAGTAAACAAAATAGTCTTGTGGTTTTGGACAACTAAACTCAAGACTATTCTCAGTATCCTTAAATAAGCTTTTCATTCCACAGGAGAACAAAAATGTTGAAAGTGATAAAACTCATAATCAGGAGGAAATCTATCACTGAGATAAGTGAAGAATGTCCCAGTCACTTCAAAATCTATTGCATTATGTGCAAATATCCATTTGTCTTATGAAATCGAGTTTGGAAGTGTAAGGGGATAATTATGAAGAATGATCACATTCTAGCTGGTAAAAAAATGCTTAATCATCTTCCTGTTGTCATTATAATTTCTTTGTGCATCAAGTTCTAGATTATAAATAAGCTACGGCTTAGGATGCAGTAGTTGCATATCAGTCTATTTCTAGAAGGCATAAAAAAGAGTAAAAGCATCAACAGTTTTCTCTACAAGGTGTACAATTGAGCAGTAAATATAAAATAAACATTTCTCATCATTTTGCATTGTAAACATTTATCTGTCAAAAGATTTATAGTCTTCATTGCTATCATATCTGTAAACTTATCAATATTCTGTCCTTTTCTCTTTGGTTTCTCCTACTCTCATACTAAAATTCTGCAGTTAAATTAAAAGAGAAGGATTAGACAATTTTCCTCTGCTGAAGTCCCCTATCTCTGCTGAATCAGCTAAATCACTCCCCCAAAGGCAATGCTTACAAGTAACTTCAAGCAGGGAGCTTTTCCTTGGTGATTGAAAGCTAGTTGATTTCAAAGCTAGTTGAGCTTTGAAAAATGCAGAAATTTCTACCACTGAAAAAGATATCCTTTGTAACTAGGAGGTACTCAGCAGTCGTACATAATGAAGGCTGTACATTAA
>VZTN01034068.1:23460-39676 GCA_013400515.1 Erpornis zantholeuca | reverse complement strand
CTCACAACATTTCTATTACCAGTAAAATTGAAACCACCCATAGCACTGTAGTAAGAAAATGTAATACAAGCCTAAATACCTGTTTATCATCCATACATTGCATGCATGGCAATCATCCCTCTTTATCCACATAAAAACAGGGAAAAAATGAATGTTTTAAGGGCTGTGCAGTTATGTTTTATAACAGAACTTAATAATGTTGCTTTATTAACACCTGACTTACCTAAAAATCAGAGTTTATTAAGAGAATATGAGTTAAAAACAGTTAACTTGGGAACTGAGTCAACATTTCTAAGTCCTTGATTTTGCTGTAGGCTCCAAATACCCAGACACACATAAAGCAAAATTCAGCTGATGCCTTGCTTAGATTCCACAGGTGGCAATTTAGAAAATAGTTTGATTTCACAGATCTGATCTCTCTCCCTCTTTACACAACCATGTAGGCTTGCTGCCACTGCTGAAGTTGGGGAGATGCACTGGAAGTTCTACTTCAAGCTCTACTGCTTCCTGGACACAGAAAATGTCCCAAAAGATAGTGTGGAATTTGCCTTTATGTTTGAGCAGGTAAGGACAAAGGTTCTGTTTTGAGACACTTTTAAGAGGAGGAAGGAAACAAAAGATCTAGGCAGCACAGAGTGAGTTTCGATTTTGCATTTGTTCAACTAAAGGCACTACTACTGAAGCATCAAGAGCAAAGGAACCAGTTCAGTGGTCAAAATAAGCCTATCCTGACATAAGTGAAGCACATATGATTTCTCTAGTGTTATGTTTCTTAGTTCTGCATTACTTGTCAATTGCTTTCTGTGTAGTGGTAGAAAAATGGATAACTGGGTCTAAGCTGCATAAAAAAGAAAACTACTTGCTTTTCATTTTTGTCTTCTTAAACCATTTTTTGAAGAAATTGTAAGAAATAAAGTGAAAAAAAGTGTTACTGGCAACAAATTAATTAGTAGGACACTCATGCTGGCAACTGTACAGAACTAATTGAGCAATAGCCTTTTATCTTTTCAAAAACCAATCGTTTCATAGGTACCATAGTATCATCAGTCCAGTTTCAGAAGTAACTCTAAGACATCTGTGATGAACAGAAATCCACTTAATGGGCATGCTGAGCTCAGAATGAGGCTACATTACGAAACATAGAATAAGTTAAATTGATTTATAATGAAAATTAAATGCATCAGCAGCTGGATTTCTATCAAGCCCTGTAGTTACTCAGAAACTCACTGATGGCATTTATTACTGTCTCTTGACCTTTTCCTGTTCTACTATATTGCAAATGATTAAAAATTCTTCCAGTAGTCAGCTTCTTTCAGGTGGGCATTAGACACAGATAAAGATTTCTGTATAAGGTTAAGATTTCTGTTTTCTGGCTCTTTGCAATGCCAAGACACTGACATTCTGTTGGTGAGCAAATCTTGATGCGATCAGGAATTGACATACCTCAAGTTCCCTGCATGCGAAGGGTTTTCTCCTTCTTCATCTTCCCTGTACCAGAGCATTTCATCCTTGTTCAGTTTAGGTTTTAAGGCACCTTATTACCTCACAAGTCTACCAAAAGTCTCCTTCCAGAGCCTTCTACTGTAACTCGGTCCAGAACTGCTTATTGTTGGCTGAAGGATCTGGGCGGGAGGTGACCTTAGAAACACAGCCATTCTGTCTGTCTGTTGTAAATCTAGAGCAGTCATCCTATGCCTCTCTTTGGGATGAAGTTCAAACAGCAAGAAGAAAATCTACAAGAACTCTGCATGCAATCTGCTTCATGACATTATTGGTTTAAGAGGCAGATTCATGCAGTTTTCTGTATGAGCAGCTACAACAAGCACATTTGCTGAAGCAGATTGTTTTCACGCAGCATTCTGTTCTGACTAGTGTTTAGCCAAATACTTTAAGTCTTGCCAAAACCAGTAGTATTTGTTATAAAGCATGACATTCAATCCCTACCAGCAATATTACAGCAATACCTTGAAGAGGTAACATTACATTCTAACATAAATTCTGTTCTATTTTTTCTAATTATCTGCTTTTGATCTCAGTCATCAACTTTTTTCAGACAATTATGAAAATTCCCTTTTGTCATCAGTTTTAATTCTGCAGTCTCCATTATTTTAGTCTCAATCCTTTAATATCATAAGGCACTGAAGAAAATCTTCTAGTTCTTCTTCCTCATTAAAATATTGTCCTTCCATTTCTAAAAGACAGCTCTTTCTTCTGCACGTGTACATTCTCAAGTAAACCATTTTGCATGTTTAAAGGCACATTTTGTACACCTAAACGAACTAGTCCTTACTTAGCTGTGAATTTTCTGTTTGTGTTTACTAAACTTGCAATTCATGGATCTCCAGACACAATCTGTATTTGTTTCCTCTACTGCTGTCATGAAAGAAAACAACTAACTGCTGCACATTTCCACAGGTTTGAATGAGTGTGCAGAGAGCTGGGATTTTGAAGAGTCTTGGTTCAGAATCTTATCTCTGTTGCTACAGAGAACTGTAATATGTAGATGTTGTACTAACTTTATTTGGGACACATTGAAAATTTATTGTTTCCCCTTGGTAAAATTACGAAGCTGACCTAGAGCTTGGCTTGTTTGGCTGGAAATATCAGTTTTCACAGCTAGATTATTGATAGCAGCAAGCAAAACTAGAGACACGTCTCTTCCTAATGCCCTTGAACATAGAGCTTCTCCTTACTCAAATGTTTAAATCCTGTTTTCTCCCGTTACATTTTATTTTCCTTTTTCATAGTTGCGTTACTCTTAGATATGGGAGTTCACTGAAAGCTGTCCTAGTAAAAGTAATTCCCACTTAGCAGGTTCCTCAGTTGCCATGCAGTTCTTCTGGTAAACCCAGTCTTATCCAGCTTAAATTTGCGAAGAGATTTACCCCATTTGATTTATTTAATGGATCATTTATTTCAGATCCTGAGTTTGCCTGAGAGTAAATCTACTCCCCTTGTTTCTCAAATTTCTTTCAAAGGCTGCTTTATAAAAAGCTACCTCTTTTCCCTTTGGCAGGCTCATGAAGCAGTGATTAAAGGACATTATCCTGCTCCTGAGGAAACCCTTCAGGTCCTTGCAGCTCTGCGTCTTCAGTACCTTCAGGGAGATTATACTGTGCACACCACTGTACCAGAACTGGAGGAAGTCTATCCCTTGCAAAAGCTGAAGTCTAGAATTACACAGTCTACCAAAACATTTACTGCGTCAGAGAAGGCAGAGAAGAAACGAGCCAGCTTTCTTGAAGGAACACTGCGGAGGAGTTTCCGCAGTGGCTCTGTCAGCAAACAGAAGGTTGAGGAGGATCAGATGTTAGACATGTGGGTCAAAGAGGAAGTCTCAGCTTCCAGGACTAGTATTATTGACAAATGGAAAAAACTCCAGAGGATGAATCAGGAGCAGGCCATGGCAAAGTACATGGCTTTGATTAAGGAATGGCCTGGCTATGGTTCAACACTCTTTGATGTAGAGGTAAGGCCATATGAATATTCGAACTACAGCTTACACTGTATAGGTGATGATTTCATTCCAGAGCAGTGAAACCATAAATACAGTATCACAATGCTCAGACAGCTGATGTAATAAACTTTGAGCTATTAAAAGCTTACTCCCATTCGCAAGCACTGTAGCTATTTAAACCCACCAGTTAACCATAAAATAGAGACAGAATGCTGTCCTGATGGGTTGCAAACAAGTATACGATGTGTAAAAGGCTGCATTCAAAGAGGGACAAGCAATATGCACTTTTTAACAAATGGTTAGACAAGAATATCAACAGTAAGTGTTGTGTGGCTCCCACTGTTTCCTTTGCTGTTAATTTACATTTTTTTCTCTAGTGTAAAGAAGGGGGATTCCCACAGGAGTTGTGGCTTGGAGTCAGTGCTGATGCAGTTTCTGTCTACAAGCGTGGGGAAGGAAGGCCTCTGGAGGTGTTCCAGTATGAACATATCTTGTCATTTGGTGCTCCGCTTGCCAACACCTACAAGATTGTGGTGGATGAAAGAGAACTGCTTTTTGAAACTAGTGAGGTAAGAGTAAGGTAGTTTTGTTATTGTGGTCTTTCAGTTCTGAAAGCCAGGCCACTTAGTAATTCAAATAATGGCTGCAAACGTTAGAGATTTGTTCAAGATGCCTGTAAAGCTAAAGGGAAGACAGAATGACATGGACAGAAGTGCTGAGTCTTTTTATTTGTTAAACTGCAAAAGGGTTTTGCTGAAAGCTTGACAGTTTTATATTGTTAGTGTCCAAAGAAATTCATTCACATACTGTTACCTTACTAAGAACTGTGCTCTTCATGCTCTTGGCAGGTGGTTGACATCGCAAAGCTGATGAAAGCTTACATCAGTATGATCGTGAAAAAACGCTACAGCACCTCTCGATCCGTGAGTAGTCATGGAAGTCAGGGCAGCTCCAGGTGAAAACAAAACCGGTTCTACTGTGCCCTGAATAGAATCTATCACTCCTTGGCCTCAGAACAACCTGGGGACATTGATCACCTTTGTTGACAAGATAACCAAGAACCAGAGTTTCAACGGAAAATATCTTCAGACAATGTTTTAGAGAGACCATGGGGGAACAGGGGAAAATCAGCTGAAATAGTTGTATACTACAACTGCTGGCTCAATCGAAACTCTCCAAAGCACTGTTACCTTCAGTTGATGTAACAAATGCCTTAAGATTCTATCCACTGCAATACAAGCAGTAATAAGTGCCTTACAATATTAAGCCTAACTTGTCCTAAGATTGCTGATAAAAGTCAAGAGGATTTCCTTTGTCCTTTCAGATCACTGAAAACAAAGTTACATTCATCCATTCTGCACTAATCTACTGGCCCGTATACAGGTGGGAAGGGGGAGGGAAGAAGAGCAAGGTATATTTTTTGGAGCGCTGCTGGCAGCCTTCCTGATGGACGCCAACACTTTGTTTCCCCTTGCTTCCATGGATGTGCACATTGTGCATGCGTACTTGAGCTGTCAGTAAAATTTGACAAATTTTATTCTGTATTTCACAAGTCTTTTGAAGCAAAGGGAATAAGTATGTGCAATGGTGTAAACAGTCTTTCTGTACATTTTAATAGTTCAGAGTTATAGTTGTTACAGTTGTATGGTTACTTTATAAGCAGTTTTATTAACAAGTAAATTCCAAAATTTTCATACATTGATTTTACTATTGCAAATATGTATTACCATATAAGTAGCAGAAGTCTGAATTCTATATCTGCTGTATGATAAAGAGAGATGTAGCTGAGAATATTTATAGACTACCCTAATAATGAAATACAGTTATCAGTTCAATTCTCCATAATGTCAGCTTAAGTTTTTAATATTAATTTTTCTTTGAAAGACATCACTGTTTTATACTTCTGGCTGGACTCTTCAACCCAGACTGACTGCCAAAGGCCAGAGCCCTTCAGAGATGACTAGAGAACACAACGTTATACAATGCAACTGCTTTAATACAAAGTTCTCTATTTTACCTGGTTGCCTGATGAAGGTTCCTGACAGTACCCTGTAAATAAATTGGGGAATATCAGCTAATAATAATTTGATTTTGGACTTCTATTTTTGTACAGAAATACTGTAATATAAGGCTAAACTTTGTCAAAGGTATCTTTTTGTCCACAGCCAAAAAAAAAAAAAAAAAAAAAAGAGAAAAAAAAAAACCTGAAAAACCTTACTGTTGTTAAAAACCTCAGCCTTTACGGAATCATGCCTACTTACTGGGAAAAAAAAGTCCAGCAATAAAGAAAATATATGTAATGTGCTCTGTTTCTATTTCATACTGAGTCAGACTTGGAACAAAACCCTGATTTCATCTGTCTTCTCAGGAATCAAGCCTGCAGCATAGGCTACATACACACATGTGTTTGTGTGCTTTCGCTTGGGAAGGTGCATGTGCTGCATGTTGTTCTGGGGCAGATGCCCTTGTCCATGCAGTGTGTCTTTGTATGACATAGAGGGAAGGACTGCTGAGCAATTCCATGCCACAGGGAATGTGCAAGTGAAGCTTTTGCTGTTTCTATAGCCCTGATGAAAGATAGCTTGTTTTTATTAGCCAGTCACATCATGGCAGTGCAGCTTGCACTGCCCTCATAGTGTACATAGCCTTTGTAGACTACAAGGCTTGCTCTGAGAATTCCTCCACCTTCCTCCCACTGCCAGATACTTTCAGTCACTCCATCTGTGACACCACCCCTCAGTTCCTAAAGGCTTGCTAAATCACACCACTAATTTCATATCCCCACCCTCCCAGAAAAGGTGAACTTAATTTAAGGAAGACAAGAATGAAAGAAACTGTAACATCAGTATGTATAGTTACACACACAAAGAGTATCTGAGACTGGCTTTTTTAAAATTCTTTTTCCCATGTGCAAGTTGTTTAGAAAGAATTTAGCTGCTTCTAGCAAGGCATTCTTGGAATGACACAATTTATACATTTCAGCCAGCATAGCAAAAAAGTTCAATTTTGCCTATGTGTAAAACATGCTCAGAGAAGGCCCTGCACATCGTCATAATCAGTAATTGGTAAAAAACCCCTGGTGACAATCTTGTACAGGGTCACAGTCTTGAGAAGCAGACACCACTACCTGATTGATTTGCCTCCTGACTGACTTCTGGATGCTGTTAACCATTAGGAGGGATGTTTGCTCTTGGTCAGTACACAGAAGTGCCTGTCACTACATTACTGTAATTAAGAGCTTCTCTTCGTTCATGCTGAGTCTGTCAACCTGCCACGCAAATCTTAGTCCAAATACTGTTACTGAGGCAAAGAAAAAAAAAAGGTAATTGCCAAGATTCAACGGAAAGAACACACAGATTATCAAAATAAATACAACATAATAGACACACCTGGGTTTGGAAGTGAGAATGCCAGTCTGTGCACTTGGAGCTGGCCCCAATTGTGGTACTGCCACTCGTTCCCCTCTGGAAGATCTGCCACCCCCCAGGTGGTTACACCAGTTGTCAAAAACCCTCCAGGAGCACACACTGGGTTCCTGCACCTTTGGACTGCACCTGGTGGAATACAGCCATACTGAGGAGAGCCCAGGAGCCAGCCAGGCACCCTGCAAGAGCACAAGGCTGGGCAGAAACTGTGCAGTCAGGCCTGGGAACAGTGTCAGCTGCAGTGGAAATATAATTGTTTAGCTTCATCTTAGTATGCCCTTAAATCATAAAATTACTGAATTATTTGGATTGGAAGGGACCTTAAAGATCATTTAGTTCCAACCTCCCTGCTGTGAACAAGGACACAGACCCAGGTTGCTCAGGGCCCCATCCAGTCTGACCTTGAACACTTTCAGATATGGGGCATCCACAGCTTCCCTGGGCAGCCTATTCCAGTGCCTTACCACCCTCACAGTAAAGATTTTCTAATATCTAATCTAAACCTGCCCTTGCAGTTTGAAGCAATTCCCCCTTGTTGTATCATTGGCCTTATAAACCTCCTGCTCCAGCTCTCTTGTACCCTTTAGGTACTGGAGCCTCCCTGGAGACTTTACCAGGTGGAACAACCCCAACTCTCCCAGCCTGTCTCCATAAAAGAGTGCTCCATCCCTCTAATCATCTTTGTGGCCCTCCTGTGGACTTAGCTGGCCATGCCTCAATTCCTCCTACATCTTCAGGCTTCTGTCTAGCACTTTCCCTGTGCCTCAAAATGCAATACATCCATTTGTCAGGGTGCCAGAATTCTTAATAAACTTAATTACAGAAGCTATGCAGAGGAAATTGCTTCACCCCAGAAGTGTTGCATCAGAAAGCTGGGTTTCAAGCCCCATGTTTCTGAGGCATTACACGTCCTCGCAGGTCTGCACCAGCACAAGTGCCCAACAAAGGCACGCTACAGCACTGCCAGTCATGCTGGCCCAAGTCCATTTTACAGAAACATGGCCAGAACTGTGTCAGCTTTTTCAATGCTGACAGACTATTTCTCACAGCACAGGCACTCCACATCATTTACGACTCTGTGAGGTAATTACAAAAAGGTATCAACCACATATGACAGCACCGTCCTGAATAAAACTAATTCTTTGTGGAGCCCAGCCCTGGAAAGTCACTGCATTTCACTCCACAACCTCCTATAACAACACAACAGACACGAGGCCTTTGGTGCATTACAGAAACTCCCCGAGCCACAGCAGCCCTGAGAAGCCAGCAGAAGAGGGCAGCAGCGATCCGAGGAAGTGAACTATACAGCGAGTGGTTCCACCTATAGTATGAATTTAGCTAGTCTTTATCAAGAGGTTGGGATAGGAGAAGGAACAGGGGGGAGTCTTCTCATTATTCTTGCTCTCCACCTGTCACAAAAAACTCTCTCAGGTCGCTCAAAGAATCACCAGCTAAAAGGTACCAGCAAAAGCAGGTTTAATATAAAAGTGAAAGTGTGACAAAATTCGTTCAAAGGTTTGCCCTACTTACTATATGGTTAAAGCACACAGAGAAAAATCGGACTAATATATGAAATCAATCAATCTAAACCTAAAACCAACCAAAAGCAATCTACATGAAGGCTGGGGATAGAAAAAGGGTTAGAATGAGAAAGGGTAAGGATAAAAAGGAATGAGGGAGACCGACCCATTGAGTCACAAGGTTCAGAGAGAACCCTTTTGCCAAGTTTAGTCTCAGACGTGACCAGTGGTTTAGGCTTAAAGGTTTAAACAGCACTTAAACTTAACAGCACTTAAATGATAGCCTAATGTAAACAATTTAACAAAAGATTCTACAGTATTTACTACAGGCATGGCAGTAACTCACAGGCCTAACTTACTAATCTAACATATTTAAGAATCTAAGAGACCAATATTGCTAGTACATTTGCAGTATTTCCCCATCCGTGCTACCACAATCAGATGTCTAGGTACAGTGCCAGTATCCAGTTTTCTCTAGCTAGGCATTACTTAGCCCCCTCCCCACTAGGAACTGCTCAGTTTACTAAACCTAACATTGCACCCATGTGTCCTTTCCACAGATTGACACAAAGAATTTCTACCTTTTACCCTCAAATGAAATTACCACTTTAGTAATGACCTTTGCCAAATCCCAGATACATAATCTGCCCTCATCTAGCCTTTGCTGTGGAGACCACTGTTTGTAGCACTCTGCCTGGAAGCAGCAGGGGGTGGAGTTCTGGCTACTTAGACAGCAAACATTCTCCATGCTCACTGCTGTCAGTTTCCCATGTCCCACATTTCTTCCCAATTTGAGAATCTTGATCTCTTGAACTACAGCTTGTAAACAATGCAGGATGCCAAACATCAGCTCTTGACAGATCACTCGCCTAGCTGCAAATAAAAAGTGGGTTCATAAAGTCAATAATCAAATGCATCTAATTCCTTTCCACAGTATTTAAAGGCATTGTACAAGTTTTACAATAGTAATGTTTTTACTTAGTTCGCTCTCTACCAATAAAGACAAAATGTCCAAACTTGCTGATTCACCATGATTTTGATTCTTCCTCTCCAATGACAACTCCTGTATGAGGTTACCTCTTTCATAAATTCTAAACAATTGCTAGATTCAAAATTGACCGACTGCTGGCCTGCTTGGCCTGCTTGGCCCGCTGTCAAGCAAAGTTGACCGAAGAGTGGAGCTAAACCTATAAAGTCATTATCGACTCTCCACCACATATAATCAAACAGGTAATGCCATCTAAGAGATTACAGTAATTAGGTCCAAAATTAGATCCATGAAAATCAATTATTCTCACTGATCTTTTACATGGCATTATTACACAGGGAAGAAGATCAACACAGTTTGGTGTTAAACACCTGTAAATTGTTGCACAAATATTTTATGAGATTGCTGTACAGTACTATTTCTGAGCTAAAAACACTTGTTTTACGTGGCTTAACTGGCTTTGACAATAGCTGTTAAGCCATACATTTTCTTCTTTAAACTACCTTGTCCCAAGTCCTATACAGTTACATCAGAAATACTATTCTTTCTAATAATTCAAAACATATAAATGTTTATAATTGCTAAAATAAATGTACATAATTGCTACATTAGCTCAATTCTATAAAACCTGGATTCAGAAAAGAACAACACTGCATTTGAGCATGGAATATTTACTACTGTCCTCGCACATATTTACCAAACAAAAAGCTTCCTGATCATGATCTCTATCACAGAAAATATAAAATCAAAGCATTATTCTTCCATACATTGCTTCACTGTTGACTTCTGCTCTTAAAACTTTGAGTTCATGGGCATTAATAAGCATAACCTCTAGCAGTGAGAAAAAAAAATCCCAAATACTAACATTTCTGAATAAGAAGTGGCATCAACACCCATAGATTTTTGTCGTCTTAAATTTTTCATCTTACACCACCTGGTATGATGCATCTTTTATGGGGTTTGCATGGCAAGTTCTGGTAGTGGTGGGGGGAAGGAGGAGGGGAACTACAGGGGTGGCTTCTGTGAAACTGCCAGAAGCTTTCCCTACGTCTTCAGAGCCAATGCCTGCCAGCTCCAAGACACACCAGCTGCAGGCCAAAGCCAAGCACACCAGTGGTGGTGATAGCACCTTTGGGATAACATATTTAAGAAGGGGGAAAAGCCTGCTGTGCAACAGCAGGTGGGAGAGGGTAAAGAGAACATGTGGGAGCAATAACACTGCTGGCACCAAGGTCAGTGAAGAAGGAAGAAAGGACATGCTCCAGTCACTGCAGCAGAAATTGCTGTGCAGCCCACGGTGCAGCCCATGGTGGGGCAGGTGTCCCTCTGCAGCCCATGGAGGTCCATGGCAGAGCACAGATCCACCTGGAGCCAATGGAGGACCCCAGGTTGCAGCTGGTGGAAACCCAAATGAAGCTGTGCCCTTGTAGGAAAACCACACTAGAGCAGCTTTTGGGGCAGGACTTGCAACCCCACGGGGGACCCACACTGGAGCAGCCTGTTCCTGAAGGACTGCAGCACATGGAATGGACCCTACGCTGGGGCAGGGGACGAGTGTGAGGAGTCCTCCCCCTGCGGAGGAAGAAGCAGCAGAGACAACGTGTGATGAACTCACTGCAGCTCCCATTCCCTGCTCCCTTGCACCACTGTGGGGAGGAGGAGGAAGAGAAGGCAGGAGTAAAGTTAAGCCTAGGAAGAAGGGAGGCTTGGGAGGAAGGTGTTTGGAAGGTGGTTTTAAGATTTGGTTTTATTTCTCATTATTTGATTGGTAGTTAAACTAATTTCCTAGCACTGAGTCCATTTTGCCTATGATGGTAACTGGTGAGTGATCTCTCCCTGTCCTTACCTTGACTGCTGAGCCTTTCTTTATATTTTCTCTCCTCTGCCCAGTTAAGGAGGGGAGTTATGGAGTGGCTGTGTGGGCATCTGGGACACAGCCACGGTCAAGCTAACACATAATTCTAACTTACAAGGTCTATCAGGTCCCATGTATTCCAAATGCCCAACAGATAAATATTTCAGTGGAACACAAGACCATTTTGAAATTCACAGACTTGTACATAAAATATTTTAAAGACGTGTCACAGTCCTAATTGTATTTTGCATATCAGAGGGCAACACTTAATGTGCTCCTGCTCCATAGTTAAATATTATGATATATTACAGTTACATAAAAGAACAAAGAGCTTGGGAGGTAGTTTCAAACATATTCCTCAGCAGAGACCTTAGGGATGCTGTAAAGGCTAAGAGGGTGTGCATCAAACGAGAAAACTGTTTGCCAATTATTAATTGGAAAGTTATTCTACACTTAAATGGTAACTAGAAAAGATACCAGAGTTTAAAGAAAAGATGCAGGAGAAATTCCACAAAAGCATGCATGAAGCTTCAGGATGAAATAGGATTAACTAAAAGTGCATGGTATGTATGTCACATATGACACCCATCTTTAAAGAATTTTAAGGGATCTAGGCAACTGAAGACTTCTTAGCTACTCAATATTATAATAAAGCACATAATTAGTGGACACTTGAAGAAATATGATCTATTGGGAAGAGGCAGCATAGGTTCTGATTAATAAAACTCTGCTCTAGAAGTCTGCTGAAGTTCTTTGATAGATCTCTGAATGAGGGCAGTCTGGTTTACCTGGATTTCAAAAATGGTTTTGGCAAAATTCATCACCTAAGGCTTAAAAGAAGCTATGTATCACATAAGAAGTTCTGATGTGGATAAATAATTGGCTAGAAGATAGGGAACAGACAGTAAGAGCAAACAATCCATTCCAGAGAAAGGTAGGAGATCATTACTGAGGTTTGGGAGAAGCTCTAAGATCTCCAACCTATTGAACAGGGAACTGGAAAAATCATGAAGAGCAACCTTAGAGTTTAGTGATGACATCAAGTTACTCAGGAAAGTCAGAATAAGGGCAGACTAAAAAAACCTGCATGACTTTATGAAACTGAATTTGTCCAATGAAATGGCAAATAAATTGCAAGTAGATGAAGTGATGTGGGTGAGGTGAGGGAGAAAGCCAAATACCAGAGTGAGCTCTATGGCAGGCTCTGAAGCAAACTTTAGCACTTAGGGACAAAATGGTGACGTTTCATTAGTTACAGGGGAAAAAAAAGAAAAATTAAAAAAAAAAAGGAAAACAGTCCTTAGAAATTATTACAAGAGCAAACCACAGTGCAGTGTTATGAAACTATTCGAATCTATGATCTGTTCCTACTTCAAACAAATGCAGAGATGATGTGACTAGAACCACACAAGAAAGTTAGTTCTTGTTGAGAAGTCTTCTTATTTCAGTCATAGACCTGAAAAAATTTCAGGAAAAGGGAAGATGGATGTTCAAAGTCATACCTTATTAGAGTGACTAAGACACAATTCTTCAGCCTCAAAGTAGATAGAAGTCAGAAAGTGCCATGGGGATGACTGGACACAGAGTCAACAATCATGCACTAATTATGGGTCATTGCTAGGACAAGTGAAGCAATTCTTCCCCTCCTCCTACCATTTGTGAGACCACTTTGTTCAGTTTGGGACAACCCAAACTAACCTAGTGTGTGACCCTGTGATGAAATGAAGGTAATGGAAAACAAGCTTAAACAGAAAAGAAAAAGGAGGGAAAATCATTCCATTTTGAGCTGGAGTCCCAAACTGAATTCAATAGTTACTTTGGGATGACATCAGCATTTTCAAACATATTTCAGAAGCATTAGAATGCTTTGATATTTGTAAGCTCCTTCGAAACAACCTCACATTTACAAAGCTTTCTCCTTGGTCTTCATCCATCATTTACACTGTAGTCCCTGGCACTAGACCTGCAGTCCCTAACCTAATTCTGTGCATTACAGCTCACACATGCAACTGTGCCCTGGCTGCTAGTCCTAGTTTTTCCCATCCCAAACTCAAGCTGCACACAAACCCTTTAAACCCTGGCAGGCAAAACATCAAAGTACAGGAAGATCAAAGCCAGCCAAGCTATTTACTATTATTTTTTTCTGAAAAAGACATCTAAACTTTCAGTGGCTGGGAATGAAGCATCCTTTTCTTCTCTCACACTAATGTTTATACCAGAGTGCTTTCAGTAAAATCATTCATATAAACCAAGCCCAAGAAAAATCAACAGTGAAAAAAGAACTGGCATCCATCAAGCATTCTTTTTTTCCCATTAGCTAAATTACAAAACCTATTCTGGAAGAGCTTTTCACTAATTTCTGTTCATATCCTTCAGGGTATAGATCAGGAAAGCAGAGGCCAGAAATCTAGAATGGGTGCATGTTTAATCAAAATCCAAAAGAATTCCTGTATCTGTAGTCTACCCTTTCCACCAAAATCTCACCTTATCCTTCCCCCCCAGATTCCAGCCCCCCTTTTCTGAGGAGAGGGGGAATTTTTGAACTCCAGTGACTGAAGGGAGTGTCACAGAGTAAAAACTGGGGGCAGGGAGACAATCATCCTCAAATGTTTAGAAAAAGAAGTGGAATATTGGTAAAGGAGGATTGCCTCAAACCTGCTGTGGTTATAATCCTTTGGGCAGTGGGATTATGTTGCCATCATCCTACATGTTGGTTAAACTCAAATTTTAACATTTTAACGCCAGTGTGCTTTCTGAGTCTAATTATCCCACGGTCACTTTAAAAGTGCATGAGGAACATCTGAGTCCTTTCCAGGCTTACCTAATAACTGTTTGGAGTCAGCTAGATTAGGATGCTGGATAGGACCGCCCACATTACTGAAATAACTGAATGCTAGCAAGGGAAAGCAATTTGCCTCTGGCTAAACTGGGGATGGTTTTTGCAAGTTATGGGCAGCGTTCACTAGAGCAGCAGCTTGGCATCCTGCAATAACCTGAAAAAAGGGTAAGTATAGGAGAAAATCCCTTGTTTGTGCCCATCTCTCTACTTCCCTTTCCTTGTGAGAAGACTGTTTCTAGTCCCATGGACTGTTCAGATTCCCTGATAAGGTTCCCTCTACTCCCACTCTCAAAACCAGGGAAGCAAACAACTACTACTCAGCCTAGGAAAGCATCAGGTGCCCAAGTGACAGCGGGAAGAGTGCTCAGTAACTGTGAGCAGCTGCTTGCACACATAGGAGACAGCTGCCTGCTTTCCAGCACATGGACAATACCCTGCTTTGACAAAGTCTTTTTGGGACAAATTTTTATTCATCAGCACAAAACTGAAGCAAGAGAACAAAGTGCTTCTCCAGTCTTACTGCAACTACTTCCCTTTCTTTTCCATGTGTGTTTTAGGTTACTAGAAGAGCCTGTCTCTTTCCTTTTGCTCTCTCAGACTTTTTAACTGGGCTTATTATTCAGGTAGGTCTGCCTGGCTCCAGGTTCTTAGACAGAAGAGCATAGAAGTAAAACTAATTAGCATAAAGCTCAAATGTCCTTCAGAAAAATGTTAATTGCCTATGTAGAATAACATTCCCTATGTTTCCTCTCAGGTGCCACTGATATGTTAGAGAGAGCAAATGGAATAAGAAAAATAGAGTAACTCCTTTCCAAGGCTATTTGGTGAAAACACAGTAGATTTGCAATCCACAATGCAGTTGTGGATTGACAATTAAGTTGTCAATGTTACAACTTAATGTTGTAATTTTATTTTGTCTTCTTTTGCCTCAGAGAAAAAAAAAAAAGACACATTGACTTTCAAGTGAGTATGACTCCTTTTCCCATTAAAAAATCATTCTAACACGGAGTAACTCAAGCTAGAAACAGAGGTCAACTCCCAATCCAAAATTATTCTTCTTGCTCTTGTAGTAAAAATTATTTTATTTTACACACCTGTGAAACACCTCCAACAATTCCAATTTTTGGCTCTTCTTTTTCAGCAACAGATGATCGAGTGACAATTTTCACCAGGCATGCTCCCTAGAATTCAGCTTCCCAGCAGTCACACCAGCTATTACGCACATCACCAGCTTGAACATAATGCCACGCTGCCATCTGGAGCCTGGGGCTGGCCAGATAGGTAGTAGAGCAGATGACAGGACAGCATGGTATAGATTTTGAGTATGTTCCTTGGATACTTAAGATGCAGATGAAAGCCAAACTCCCATAGGCTCCTCTGTGGTCTTAGAAGCTCCCTGCATTATAACAATAGCAACTTACTTCCTTTTTTTTTTTCTTTAGGATTTTGGGGAATGTTATCATAGAATCATGGAATCACAAATGTCAAGAGGTTAGAATGGACTTTAAAGATCATTTAGTCTCACCTCCCCTGCCATGGACAGGGACACCTCCCACTAGACCAAGCTGCTCAAGGCCTTATCTGGCCTTGCCTTGAATGCTGCCAGGGATGGGAGATCCACAACCTCCCTGGGCAACCTGTTCCAGTGTCTCACCGCCCTCACAGTACAGAATGTCTTCCTAATGCCTAACCTAAATTTCCTGTCTTTCATTTTGAGCCCATTACCCCTTGTCCTGTCACTACAGCTCCTGACAGAGTCCCTCTCCAGCTTCCCTGTAGGCCCCTACCGATACTGGAAGGCTGCTGTGAGATCTGTGCAATCTCCTCTTCTGTAGGCTAAAGAGCTTCCTCAGCCTGTCGTCGCAGGGGAGGTGCTCCAGCCCTCTTATCAACTTGGTGGCCCTCCTCTTGAATGGGCTGCAACTGCTGCCAGGCAGGAGGAGATGATGGACAAATCTCACTGGTAACACTTACCGGTGGACTTCACCCTGCCAAGTCTAGAAAGCAGCCGGGTTGCCCAGCGTTCCCCCAGCAGGTAAGAGGAATGCTCATCCCGGTGCCCCCCGCAGCTGGGGAGAACTCCGGCCAGGGGCGGCAGCTTCGGGCCCGCCCGCTCCCGGCACCTCCCCCCG
>VZTN01034068.1:3230-23176 GCA_013400515.1 Erpornis zantholeuca | reverse complement strand
GCCCCCGGGAGGAGCGTTCGCCCCCCTGCCCTCCTCTCCCGACCGCCCTTCGCGGGGAGCTGACCCGTGCCCCCAGTCCTCCATGCGAAGGCAGGTCCTGCTTTTCGCTTCACCTGCGCTACGGCGTTCCCTGCTCCCAGCCGCCGCTCCGGGTCTGGCCGTGGCCCACCCTGAGGGCATCTGCTTGGTCGGGTCTTTTCACCCTCGATGTTTGCCCCAGACCCGCATACACACACGTTCTGCCCCCATTTCCCACATCATCCCACATGATGTGTGATGATGATGAGGAGTCTCAGATGAAAGCTGAGCAGGGCGGCTACAGGACACCCTGCCGAGAACTCGCATTTGTCACAGCCGAGATGAGCCGCGGGCCCGCATTTCTGTGCAGAGTTTTGAAACCTGCTGAAATCAGGCCCCGAGCCCATCGGTAGTGCTGTCCTGATGCCCTGGTCCAGTACTTAAGAGTTCGCTTTGGGTATATTCACTTTTCCAAATTGGTGGCCTACTTAGTGGAGTCTTTGTCAAATGGAGACAGCCGGAATGTTACTGCAGTGCACCAGTTCTCTTTTCGGACTAAGCTTTTTGTAGTCGGAGACACTTTTGTCGAATAAACCCCAGAGATTAACACAGGGATGTGTTCATTGTTGTGTTTGTCGTGTCTCTCCTGTTAATTTCTGTAGGAAAAAAACTTGTCTTTCTATGTGAAACTTCTTTAGGGCTTTCCTAGGTTCTGCCAATGCTTATATTTTTTGCTTTCTGATCCAAAATGTTGCTGTATGCCTGCTTGATTATGTAGAGCGATTTATAAATTAGTGCTCTGTCTAATAATACTGCAGAGGCTCTTAACACTGAATAGTGTTTCCTTTCCTGTGTCTAGAACTGCCTTCTTTCCTCTTAAGTGAATAAGAGGTAAACAAGCACTGTGGTGGATTAGCAGCAAACTCCTCTCGGTTCTCTATAACCCTAATGGTGTGATGTTTAAACAGGAGATCCCAGTCATAGAAGGAAAACTTTCTGAAGCTTTGTGCTGCACAAGAAAATCTCTGCAAATATTTTGAAAGACATTTCATCCTCTTTGATGCCAGGAGCAGAGTGTGTGTGATGTCTAATTTAGGTTGACTTTTATTATCCGTCTTGCTCTTAGGTATCCATGGTAAAACATTTCATTGAGAAAGTTACATGGTTTTGCTCTCATTTTCCGCATGCTTCAGAGGTCACCTGTTCTTTCAGTTATTTGGAAGAGTCATAATGTTTTATGTTTCTTTTCAATGTGGCTCTAATAAAATTTTCAGGGACAACATCTAGCAGAATACATCTCTATGTCTCAAGGAATAGTAGCTGCTGGGCAACCTGTTGTCTGTTATTTTGCCAAATTTCATCAAAAGCGGGGTATAAAATGCCTGCATCCTTCAGTGCCTGTAGGAAGCCTCTTTCTGTAGTCTTTCTGGCAACTTGCTCTCTGACCACTATTTGAAGTTATTTTATCAAAATTTGTTTCACTCTGCCTTGTTACTTTCAAGATGAGTCAGAAGAGCAAAAGTCATGGCACGGATTGCTCACTTTGTGGGTACTGTACCTCAGAAGGAAGCTTGCTATTCTAGTGTTAGAGTGTTTGAGAGGTGTAGACAAACTAGGAAATGTGTAGAAGCAGGAATGATGACTAGTAAACTTCTGTGGTTCGAGAACATCAGGAAAGATCTCATTAGCAAAGCCATGAAATCTGACACTTCTGAAAATTAAACAGTCATTTGAATCTAAGGTCATATTTCCCCACTTTGGTGTTGGCATAGTGAATGTTTGCAGCACAGTGTGTTTGCTGTTTCTCCTTTTCTTGTTTGAGATCCAGCTGGTCAGCCTGGTTTGCGATGACTCAGACAGTCACTGCTGCTTCAGGACTGGGAACAAGTGTCCACCCCTGCTGCCTGTGAAGTCTCTCCTAACAGGGCTTTGTGCTGGCTGGAGCCTGTAGGTAGAAGGAACATTTCTTAGTTGCTGTTTCATGTGCCTTCTCTTTCTTTGTTGAGTGCCTTACAAGTATGCCTGCCCCATAAGGGGACTCCCCCATAAGGGGCTCCCAGTGCATACGGCCTCTAATCAGGATTTCTCAGAGTTGAGAAGTCTGTATTGCTGCATGGGAGACTTCTCCCACTAAAGCAGCAACAACATCGGTGGAAGAGGGAGGAACGGGAGGTGAGGTTTAATTTTACAATTTTCTGGATTTTGGAAAAGTTCTTCCTCCCAACAATTTAATTTTGTTGGGACTGTTTTCCTCACGGTTAGTTCAGTTCTTGTATGTACACCCATCAAAATACTTCATGTGTAAACTGGTGCAGTCAAAGCGGCAGAGAGAGTGAACTCTTTCTCTGGTGTCACAGCTTCTTGGCTTTGGTTTGGTTTTTTTTTTAATGTATTCCATTGTAGTCTCTTTTGTGTTAAAAATCTCTTAACCATTGTACTGTATATAAATGCATTTTTGACTGTTACTACTAAAATATTGTTCTTGTAAATACATGAAATTTAGTAACTTTATTTCATTCTGATTTTCTTAATTTTTTTAATATTCCAAACAAATTATTTTGGACTCCTTAACAAGAGAGTAGTAAAAGTAGACAAAAATCTGGCTACTGGAAAAGCATTTTTCTGTTAACCACCTCCATTATTTATTCACCATGAACAGCTTGAAGCCTCTTGCCCCATATGAACCCAAATGAAAGTCTTATCATGAATAAGGTCAAATATATATATTATTTTGCACCTAACCATCTGACATATGATGTAGATTTTTGTGCTTTATATAGTTTGCAGACTGAAGTCAAAATAACAGGAAAGCAAGGTTGGGTTTTCTCCCCTGTTTTATACCCATTGTACCGAAAAAGTGAGCGATTGGCCCAAGAAGGGAGAAATGCTGTGCTGGTGCCAGAAGTTCACTCCAGGTGTTCTAAGTGTCAGGCTGTTGACTGATAACTTTCAGTCTTGGGTTTAATCTTTAATCAATTAACATTCAGTCCTAGATTTTTAAGATAGCATTCTATCCTAATTATTATTCTCTGTGTGTATGGAATAAAGGGGATAGTGGCAGCTTTTGGTTCTCCCAATCTGTATTTTAAAATATTTCTACAAGGTCAGGAGGACAAGTTTATCTTCAGTAATTCTGTGCTGTTCCATTTCTTTCGTAGTTTGCAGATGTTTATTTCAAATATGTGTTTTCTGTATGCAGATAAATGTTTCACACCTACGAACATTTATGTCTTCAAGGTCAACCCTATATAGACCAATTGCATCTGTTCACCAGTTGCCCAATTTCCTGATTTCCCCAGGATTTCTCAGGAGGGGAGGTGGCAGAAAGACTAAGATGTAATAGATCTTTTCTCTTTTCCTGTCTCCTTGTGGAGCAAATTTATTGCATTAACTTATTTGCGATTCTTTTCACCAGCCCAAATCCACTTTTTTCTTTGAGGATTTTAATATGCCTTCTGAGGCACCAATTTTACTGCAGGCCTGTTTTTAACAATGTTACACATGATGTTATTGTACTGGCTCAACAAAGTAACTGCATAAACCAACTGTCTAAAATACAAGTATTATTCCTTGATTCAGACAGGTTTGCAGGCCTGATTTATCATTAAAAATAGTCTTTTGTCACCATCCATACTCTTACGTTCTGTTTGTTTGGTTTCATTCCTAGTGAATATTTCCATTGTATGAGAGAAAACAATATTGCTTGTATCTGAATTGGCTGTGTGTATTGCATCAGGTAAAAATTGTGTTTTTTCCAGACAGAAAATCTAATTGCCATTTAAATGTTAGCAACAGAAACACATTCGGAGTTTAGAGGCTTGGTGTGTTTTGGTTTTAAGTATCCAATTTGTTTTAGGAGTTGTTTTTGAAGTGTTTGTTTTGTTTTAAAGTATCCAGTTCACTTTAAGATTTGTTCTTAAAGTGTTTCTTACTTGAGATCTCTGCTTGGCAATGATAAAGTTTACCATGAAGAGATCTCAAAGTACTTTTCATTCACTAATTTATTCTTTCAGTGTAAGAAAACAGTACTAAGCTAAGCATTTCTTTTATGTATTTGCACACAACTTGTAAATGCTGCCACTACTTTACCTCGATGGGGAGCTTGCCTATAAAGCAAGATTTCTTCACATTTAGAGGGCAGCGTGCATGTACAATGATTGCTTGCATCTTTATTCTTTGTTACAAGAAAGAGACAGACCTTTAAGACATGCAGCAGCCCCCTTTTTATGTTTGTGGGCTGTATACTTTTGTCCACTATTGGCGCCGACTGTGGTACCACTGGAAATGTAGTCTAAGGGAACAACTCAGACAGGACATTCTTGGTGACAAAATATAAAATTAAGTGAGAATTGGAATAAAAGAAATTTTTTAAATCAAAACATAAAGAAAAATACATGAAAATTAAGTGAGTTGGAGTAAGGCAGGGTATTGACATTCTCAGGCCAGTTTGTAGTATGCTGATCCTCAGATCACTTAATTCAATTTGTAATATTTTCAGGAGAACACATACAGATTTTTCCTTATAGCACCCAGATGCTAAATACAGTTTTGAATGTGGGAAATTTTAGTCTTTGGCTGTCTTTGTTACAGGAAATCTTAGAGCTAAATTCTTAGTTATTTTGAGATTACTTTCCTGAAATCCAAAGTATCAGGATAGCACAAAAGTGAATACTCTTGCCTCAAATTCTAATAAGACTTTGTCTCTGATCCCTTAAGTAGGAATAGTAGAGTAGGTTAGGTATTGACATTATTCTTTTTTAATGATAATACACTCATTATCAGAAAACAGAAGGAAAAAATGCTGGCATAAGCAGTCTTGAAATTCACTGTGCATTCATGTGAATAGATTTTTATATGGTTGCTAGTTTGTTTCTTCTAGTCAGATAGTCCTCACTTATTTAGTTACCTTTTGCTACATTTTTGTAACTTATTGGTATTGAGATTTATTTTTTTACACCCACCTATAGTAGAGTAAATTGCTGGTATTTCTTCAAGCTTAAAAATATGTTTGTGGTTTGTTTTTTGCTTCCTAGAAGGTGATACTCCAAAATACTCTTCCTCAGGTAAAGCTAAAGTTCCAATGTTGGCACAAGTTGTGATATAATTTTAGGGTCTACTCGTTTTCACTCAGGCAGTTTTAGGCTTATGTTCACTTTTCCAATACAAGTGATGAAAACTTTTGAAGGCTTTAGTGGTAGAAAAGTGGGACAGAAAGTTGAATTCATTTGATTTAGTTAGCAAAAATAATTAAAAGCCATTAACAGCTTTTTAGTGACAGTTTGTATACTTTTGGCTGAGAGATTAGTTTACAGGAATGAAAATTGACATTGTTTAAGAGCCAGATGGTGTTACATAAAAACCTGGACAGTTGACAGCATTTTTCAACCAGTAAGATGAAATCAGGATCAGTCAGAAAAGAAATCAAGTGGGGTAGTTGAGGAAAAGCGAGCATTACTAAACAATTTAGGACCAAATTTAGGATGAGGATTTTATGGAAGATGGGAAACCAAAACAAAGGAGAATAGAGGAATTGCAGCATGGCTTGTGTTTATTGTCTTGCTGAAACTTAGGTATGCTGTGTCTAAACCAGTTGTCTCAAGAGAAAAATTATGATTTCTACATGTATTGCCTCAAAATAATGAGACCTTTCAAATAGTAAGTAGAATTCTGAGAACAATGGACGTTTTAGGGGGATATGCTATGCTCCATGGTAGATGTTACAGGACTAATGAGAGCATTAAAGAAAAGGAGATTTAGGGCAGCATGGTGGAGGTGCTACTGCTCAAACTGCTGCTACTGTATGAGAAAATGGGATTAAGATTTCTTCTGTACTTTGCCAGAGTACAGGTTAATTAAGGTCATCTGGGCATTTGTCTACAAAAACAAAGGAAGCAAGGTTATTTGATGTCATGTGTTTAAATCAAAATAATGTTAACTTCCATGGAAATATCATCCATGGAAATATCATATCATTTCACTGGTGAAAACAGTAGAATTTGATGTCATGGTAGACACAGAAGGTACATAGTTCAGGTAATTTAAACTTTCTCCTTTTCAAGTGTTTTCTGTATGCCTGTCTGAATGCAATGGGTTGCAGTAAATCTGATCCAAAAGACACAAATATTGAAACATGATTCTAACTGCTGCATTCTTCAAGAGGTTTTTGCAAGCAGTGTGAGATACTTTTGCAATGTGATGTTAACTTAATCCTCTTTCCCATACTGCCAATATACTTCCAAGTGTACCAGTTCATAAGCACATTTATCTGTGTTGCTATAATGCAAAGCATTATAATGATTTTTCTAATGTTTTTTCTTAGAAACTTATACTATTTTTTGTTTTATTTAGACTTATTTTTACGTTTAAGAGCTGGTTTCTTGGGGTAGAGAAAATACACAATTTGGGTTCCTATCCTATGTGTTAAGTCAAGTTAGCATTGTCCAGCTGTCTTTGCTTTTGCTCTGAAACCTGTGCACCGACCTTCCAGAGAACTACCCCTTCTACCAATGGCTGTCAAAATAACAGTTATTTAAATTTCTGGGAGTCTGTTTCTTAGGACAAGAGATTTATTTATTATTCAAAAATCTTTTCTCCTAGTAAGTTCTAGAAGGTTTTCTAAAGAAAAACTGGTTTGATCTGTGCTTTCTGGCTGAACAAATATGATCCTAATCTTCTCAATGAAACCTAACAAGCTCTTTGAATAAAAGGTTGATGGCTGAGTTTTCTTTGTCTTCACAAAGAAAGAATTTTAAAAAATGATGCAAGGTTTTTTGAATAATAAGCATGCCTTTTCTGCTTGAGGGGTTGTTTTTTTAAATTATTTGTTTCTTTTTATGTACCCAGTCATAGAATTTTTAGATTTCTGGGTGGTATCCAATGGAACACTCTTTGCTGCTTGGCACATAGGTTACAAATCAACTGCTTTTCAGTGCCTCATTTTACTCTGTTTGTAATAGATACCTAAGTTTTTGGACGGAACTCTTATTTAGAGAAAAACTTGAAGTGAAAGACAGTGCTTCTTTCTAATTTATGTCTTTACAGAAGCTTACATTTTTCTCCACTAAATTAGATGTGATCTAAAACATTTTTAATGTACATGTTTTTAAGAAGCATTCTATTACAGCATTTCACAGGTTTTCAGCTAAACAGATATACAGCTTTCTAAGTTCAAGCTTCCAGGAACCCAGAGTGGTGGTGTGCATATTATAAATTTCAATTAACATAAGAGAGTAAATGCTTTTGAAATTATTATATTCAACAAATTATGCTTTTTGGAGGGGTGAGGAGGTTTTGTAGACCGAATTTAAGTCTTTGTTCCTTCTAAAATTTTTGACAGCACATATACAGATGTAGTTTTGTACATGTAATTCCCTGTCTTCAACACAGAATCTACTGTACCACAGTTTTTGTGTATTTTTCAGACATGCAGATTCACAGTTAAATACCATATAAATATAATAATATTGTACCAAATTCTATTCTATAAATAGAGTCTACCAAAAAAGTGTGCATAATTTACTCTGCCTTAAGTGAAATTCTACTCTTTTAATGTAGGAATGGGGAAGGGATTTTTGCGCTGTGATTCTTACACAGGTATCTAAATGCTTTGGTTCAGACCAGGTGTCTTCCTTTTGGCTGGGATGGAATTAATTTTCTCCCTGGTACAGTGGTGCAGTGCTATGTTTTGGATTCAGTATGAGAACATTGTTGATAACACACAGATGTTTTAGTTGTTGCTGAGCAGTGTTTACCTAAGTCAAGGACTTTCCAGTTTTCCGTGTTCTGCCAGCAAGCAGGTGCACAAGAAGCCAGGAGAGAGCACAGCAAGGACAGCTGACCCAAAGTGGCCAAAGGGATATTCCAAACCGCAGTGTATCGTGCCCAGTACACAACCTGGGAGGAGTTGGCCAGGAGCTGCCCATCACTGATCGGGTTGGGCTGAGCGTTGCTCAGCGGGTGATGAGCAGTGGTATTGTGCATCACTGGTCTTGGATTTTATTCCTTTCTCTTTTTGTTTTATCACATTCATTTATTATTATTGTTACTCTTACTAACTGTATTTCAATTATTAAACTGTTCTTAATCCCCAGATTTTACTTGTTTCCATTCTCCATCCCATCTCACTAGGGCAGGAGAAAAGTGAGCAACCTTAATTGCCAGCTAGTATTATACCACAACACCAAGGTGTACTAAAGGAACCATAGGAAAAATACTGGATTATTGAGTTCTGGACTTCCAGTGTTTTGAATACTCGAGGCTTGGATTTCCGTATTGGAAGATACTACATTTTACAGAGGCTTCATATGAAAATAATTTATATAGAAGAGCAATTCACATAAAAGTTGTAAATTTAATAGACATAAAAAGCAGGATTCGCAAACCTGCTTTGGGATGGTTTTTCAGTTAGGAGAGTTGAAGCATTAAATTACCTGTAAATAAAATAGAGTTGAATACGTATTTTTCCTTCTTGATTCACAGGAGGGTAAACAAAGTGATTGACCCAGTGATCGGTAAGGGCACAAGCTTTCTGATACTACCTTTACCATGTATTTCAAAAATGTTGTTCAGACAGTCCACTTCATGCTGTTATTAGAAGAAAACAAGCCCTCTTCCTATTCCCCAGACCTCTTGCTTGAGACAGTCATCAGAATTTATTGCAACCAGACAGGTGTTGATCGCTCCAGCAGTAAGCGTGGAAGAATGGTCTATATTCGCTCCAAGCAGGAAAAGTTACCACCAGGAAACAGTTATTAGCACATCTTTTCCTTATCTAAATGCCTTCACTGTAGACATTTGTCTGAAACAGTGTTGGGTGGTCCCCTGCAAGAGCAAAGTACCTTTGAAATTAGCAGTTTGATATTCTCAAAATGCACTAGAAATACTTCATCTCTTGAGGGGAGAGCCATTCTCTATGTGGTTTATGTCATAGGCCATGCTTGCTTACCACTGTCTGTTTGGAAGAAGACCTCTTCTATGGAAAGCTCTGGCTGAAATATGTCAGTAGACCTTCACCTTAGCATTTTATGAGGGAGCAGTTGTATACCAACCTGCACTCTTCAGAACTCCATAGAATTTCTCTGAAGAGTTGGTGCTCTGGTTTTAAGACGTAAATATGAGTTTGTGGAACACAGAACTGAAGTCCACAAATCACTCATGTAGCCAGTAAGTGTGTCATAAAAGCTGATGGTGGAGCAAAGCTCCATGTTCACATCTGTGTTATTGACAGCTTTCTTTTATTTATGTGATTATCTCTGGAATTCATCTAAGGATAGATGGTTATTAAATATATACCTGCTAAGGCTTTCCAGAAATAACTATCACTGGCTGCTGATAGTCTAAATAAGTTAATTTTCATTCAATGGTTTTTTTTATATTTTGTGTTTACAAAGTGCAACTCATTCATAGTTCTAGAATGTGTTGTAAAAACCCCCAAAATCATAACAGCTGAAATTAAATAATCGAATTGATTTATTAAGCATTTAAAACAATTTGGTAGGTCTGTGCTTTCCCTGTATCTCATGATACAATTAAGAATAACTTTTGTCATGCCCTATAAGTTTTTATTATGTTTACTGACTGCAATATTTTATGATAATGTTAACCTTCAAAATTTCTTAACTGACTTGTGCCACTTGAGTGACTTCGTACAATCTGGTTTGTGCAGTTAATTGTCTCAGGTACCTTAGGCTACTTTTCTATCTTTAAGTTCACCATAATGTAGTTGAAGAATTTCTACTTTCAGTTGTGGAAGTTGTTAAGTTTTGGTTGTGCAGTTTGGAATCATTTCAGTCAAGCTGTAGTATAACCAGGCCCAGAAACACAAACTGTTGTGCCTTTAAGTTCTAGGGTTAGCATCTCACCAAAAAATATTTGCCAACCACTGCTGATAGACTAAAACAGTCATAGAATGAAGATATCAGTCAGGTTGGTAGGGGCTTCATGACGTCTCTAGAATGACTTGCAGCTCAGTATAAGGTCAGTACTTAATTCAGATCACATTGCTGAGAGTTTTGTCTTCACAGCTGTCAAGGTTGGAAATTGCACAACCTCTGTGGACAACCACTGCTTGATTATGCATTGATATCATTCCTCTTTCATTTCACAAAAATGATTTCTCAATTTTCCACAGTGAAATTGAGTAGCAGGCTTGGCTCCATCGCACATACATTCTTCCTACATAGAAGAACACAGGTTGGAAGGGCAACAGGAGGTCAGCTAGTCTGACTTGCTCAGATCAGCTCCAGTTGGAACACATTGCTTGGGTTTTTACACAATTAAGCTTTTGAAAGTCCTGCTGCATAGTGGTCTGCCACCCACTTAGCACCTCCAGTAGCTCTTAAATTTGAGTGCTCTGGACCAGAGGACATCCTTCACAGTGAGGCCACCGTTGCCATCATGCAGGGGAGAGGCATTTCTTGCAGCCTCAAAGCCAGGTGGCTGTATCCCACCCCTGGGGCTGTGTCTGAGGGAGGGCCACTCCAGCCAGTGGCAGGGACTGAGTCCTGGGTGCCTCATGACTGGTTTGTTTTGCAGTCCTGCACTGCCTGCAGCAGAATTTCTTGTCCCCTTGTTGTCCACGCTGTCCTGTTACCTGCTGAAGTAAACTGGAATGCATAATTCTATATGTTGTTTTAACCTTTGCTTTCTTAAACCGTGCCCCCCCCCCCCAAAAAAAAACCAAAACAAAACAAACCATTGATAAAATACTGCAGAATTCCAGAGGGAACAAATCTTGGTTATGTCTCTAGTAGTAGTTTTTATTTCCACACTACTTGTTTGTTACTTGTAGAGGAAATTAAACAATTTAAACTTCAGTCTCTTTTGTTTATTGCTTTTAAAAGAGAGCATATTAAGTAAGCTTCTCTTACATAACGTTCTTCTACAAAACAGAAAGGGTGCAGTATATGAAGATGTCATTCTGGAGCCTTTCATTTTTGTCAGATATGTCTGTGTTAGAAATGCTTAAGTGTAAAGTCTGTTCTTTTTCTTTAAAAAGAAGGGAAAAAAATGCCATAACGTTTATTAATAAGCAAAAGTACCACAGAAACTGTTAGTCTGGTTGCTATGCATCGTATTTATAATTCCTAGAAGAATTTTGAATCCTGACAGTGGTAGCATAATAAGTGGTTTTCAGATCCCAGCATGTTGAAATAACCTTTTGATAAGCTTATGATAGATATATGCCAAAAAAGTACAAGGGAACCTTATCAGCTTTTCACCACGAAGGGCTTCAAGGACACAGATCTCTGACATATGGCTCACAAGCAGTTCTAATCTGTATTGCTCTGGCACCTGAGGGCTGACATAAGCTGGCTGTGAGTGAATTCACAAGGGATGGTCTTTCTTGCAAATATCACAGTCTAGGTAAAGAGCTAATAATGTTAAGGCATGGGAAGTTCAGTCAGAACAATTCAAAGCTCTCCAAACAAGTGAAGAGTCCTTGCTTGGTGGCTACATTAGATGCTTCAACTAGATCACAGTTTTTTTCTTCAAACATTGGAGCAGAGAGACTGCCGTTGCAAGAAGGTGGAATGACATGACTTGGAAGCATCTTTCAGAGAGGATGCTACCTTGTTAATCCTTGTTTGCTAATCCTGCTCTGTATTAGTGCCATTGTTTTTAACCGCAGGTGACAGCTGTGATTGCAGTGAAACTGGCAGTATGGTTTAGTTGTGACCATAAAGTAGGTCAAACATGTTTTGAGCATTTTTTGAAAGATACACTAAGCCGTCTCAGTAAGCATCTGATTTTACCTTGAAAATCTAGTAAAGTGTGTCTGTGTACGTACACACATGCATGCACTTGTGTATAAATTTTGGTATTGCTGTGTTTAAAACCATCAAAGACCAGCCAATTGTAATTGCTAAGTCAGGACATTCTCTGTGAGTCTATAAACGTCCGTGCAGAAGCACCATGAAGACCCTATAGAATAGACATGGTATTAAGCCTAAACAATTTAAAGGTCTTTATTCATTATAAACTTCTGCTTCCTAGAAGTTGAATGAAAAATTCTTCATTTGATTTTTCTACACAGCATCACATCTCTCCCCCCACTACATTATCAATTACTTAAGTAAGCAGGCTGAACAAAGTCTTCCATACAGTTGAACTTAACCTTTAAATGCAGTCAAAGATTTTTAATGCTGGATAATATTACCAAAAAATATTAGGACAACATGATGCAAAGCTGTTATGAGTTTTGATTTACTGAGTTATGATTGGGCAGTTTTGAGAGAGGTTGCCTTGTAATAATTTTTCTCTACACTTCTCTGTTGGTTTTCTTGAGCTAGCTGAATTATACGAGGGTGCTGATTTTATACATTTATTTTATAGAATAGTCATATAATTTAAATTCTCTACAGCTATAGAAACCTTTTATATTTGGATAAAGCCTTCAGAGTGAGTTTATGTGTTTGTATTGGAATTCATATCCTGGTCTGCTCAGAGAGATTGGGTATTATGAGTTTGTGTTAAATGTGAAAATTAGTGGCATGGACATTTTCTTTAATGTAGTCTTTGTTTTTGAGGTTTTCAAGGAATACTGGAGCAGTTTGCTACAACAGCAGTGTGTCCTGAGCTCGTTACAAATACTATGAAGTCAATTTTCTTTCTAAAAAATCCAAGTGTGCTTAAAGGATGCCTCTTGACTTCCTGCAGGGGCCATGTTTGCTACTCTTTTTCACTCCCCTTCCCCTTCTTTCTTGTAGTAAAGCTCTGCAGCAGCTACTCATTGGGTGGCCAGTTGCCCTGTTTTCAAATCTGAGAGGTTTCTTGGAACATCCCAGCTTTGTATGATTTTCTTTCTGTTGGTATTCTCATTTGATCCAGTGCCTTGGACAGTGGCTTCTTTTTGGTTTTGGCTAACCTCAACTTTTTAAAGTTAATTGCTTTTACTTTGAAAAAGATATTAATTTGTTCATTGTTTCTGTTCAGATCTCTGATTTAAAGAGCTTGAAACCAGCTATTAAAATACTTAACCTTTTAAATTTATTTAATTGAATTTTAATTTTTTTACTTCACACCTTTTTTTTGTGAGTTAGGATATTTGCCAGTAAAACAGATAGAAGAGCTAATCTCCAAACACACCTGGATAGCAAAGTTAGTAGTGCATGAGATTATAATTCATACTTTCTGAGGTGTGTTTGACTTGACTAGACATGTTCTAAAAATTACATAATTAAAAACAAAATTTATGAAAGCTTTTTATGAAGACAAGTTTTAATGTCATGCTGTGGTATAGATTTACCTCATCTTTTTATTTGAAGGAATGATTTGTATAAAAATCTTGCTTAAACATAGGTTCTGTAGGAAACACAAGAAAATTTTTAACCTTTTTTTGTGTATTGGGCCAATACAATTAATTTTAATGGAACCACAGTTAATTTAAAAGTAGTGTTTTCTATGCAAAAATTAAAATATTTTGTTTTGTTTATTTTCTCTGTGTGTAAATAAAACTATGGACAAAAATCTACTACAAACCCAATGTTTAGTCATTGTATCTTTAAATGTCATGCTTGGACCTCTCAATATTTGCTTCCCATGGAAAGGTTGTGGGGAGGAACTGAATTCAATTAATGCAATCTGAGTCTATTTCTTCCTATTTATGTTCAATATTAGTAGCAGCTGTCAGTTTTTGCATGTTTCCAATGAGTTTAAAAGTATTCAACATTTATTTCTTAACATTCTAGGTTTGTTGCATTGACCCCTTGGAGAGTGTATCATCTGACTTCCCTTATAATACTTGGAGTGTTAATTCTTCAGATAATGAAGGATTTGGTATTCTCGAAGATAAAAGGTAGGTGTACTGATAGAGTTCCATGCTTAAACACCTGCAATTTGGAGCATGCTAATTCATTACTAAAGGTCAATATTATGATTTTTGTAAAAGTATCAGCTAATTTATAGAGTGATAGTAGATCTGTAATGGTCTATTGCTATTTTCAATGAAGTTTTGCTAAACATTCATACTACTTCTGACATTATTCATGTCATTTTTGGACATCCAATATAAATCAGTGAAATTTGTAAATAGATAGGTCATTTATCTTAGCACAGTTGAATAAGAAGTGGGCAGTATTTTCTTTTTATTTTGTGTAGCATTCAGTTTCCAGTGTGTATAAAGTCTTATGTGAATACAACCAATTTTGAAAGGGATTTTGTGTTGGCTGGTCTGGCATTTTGGGTTTTTGTTCATTTCCTGTCCTGTCCTTCATTACTGTCTTGAAAATTCTGTGACAAAATGTCCATCATAAATTTTTAATTTTCATTGCCATGAAGATTTCTTTTTTAAGATTATTATTTTGCCTTTTGTTTGTTGTTAAATCCCATGCAAAGTGTTTGAAAAACCATCTGAACATAGTACAAAAGCAGGAAATAGGTGTCAGAGGAGCATGGTATTCCTCTTTGATATACTAGCACGTCATTTCTGACTGCCAAAACCTGTTGCTCCCTGCTAAGTTACAGCAGATATTTGCTACCTTTTCTGAAGTATGATTTACTGTCATTTCCTTTTCTGGGAGTCTTGGTTACCCTTCTGTTTCCTGCTCGAGTATTACAAGCCCAGAGGCCAACTTATAAAGCTAAGCAGAATTTGTTTTTTTAAGCTCTGTGCTGTATAATTCACCACAAACATTGAATACCTTGTGAGCTGGAAGGCAGTGATTTAGGTATTTGAGGGTTATATTATGAGGAATTCACTCTTACCTGTAATTAATATTTTTGTAGTGACCAAATCCAAGATATACCACTCTCATGCTTGTGTGATTATTTAACCATTCATTTTAGAGATGAAGCTAGGAAGAGCTCTGTTTCCCAGCTTGCAGAATAATTATTTTTGGTAGTAAACTCATTTATTTTACTATTGCTTTTGATGCCATTGTAGACAGACTTCAAGGAAAATCAGGCTCTTAAAGTAATACTGTAGAAGTCTTGTGGTGCCACTCCAAAAAGCAAAAAAAATTCCTCCCAGTATAACGTGTTTGTGTAGCTGCTTCATACTTCCAGCCAGCCACTAGATGGCAAGACTATTACAGATTCATGAGGAATGTAGAGTGGTTGCCAGTGTACAGATGTAAAGGTATGTAGATGTTAAAGTTGATTATCATCTTGGTGATATCCTTCCATGTGGAAATGTAGCCATAGAAGATCCTTATTTTTTCCATTTATGAATGTAAATAGATGTTAAGTTTACAGAAAGCAATTCAAGAACTGTTACTGTAAGATAATATAACTTTCCTGTTTAACTTATACAGAAAATTCCTTGTTCATTTTGTCCCAATTCTGAACATATTCTATAAATAAAAGAAGAAAAATTCATTCTGGTTTAGTGCATTATGTTTCATCTTACATTCCTACAATTGCAGGTGCACAGCTTTGGAGGACCATCACTGGCAAGTAGGTATATTATTTTTAATGCATGGTTAATTATTACTTTATTTTTTATAGTTGGCCTGGATTTTTTTTTTAATCTGTTTTCCCTCTAATAAATTGCTGAATTGTTTTGATCTTAGGATATTTTCTGAGTTTATTACTGCTTGTTCATAATTTTTAATAAATACTTTTTTCTTCTGATTTGAGTTATATTAAAGTATATAGTAACATATCAGAATACTTCTAGAAATGCTTTTTCTTACACTGGGATTATCATGCTTTGTGTTTTCTGGGAATTAGTGTTTTCTTCGAAAAGTGAAATAATACCATGTTGTTCAAGGAGGTAACTTTTAGAATTTCATTATACTAGTGCTATCTAGAAGTAGGTAAGCTTGATGGGGTTTCCCTTTAAGTCAACACAAGTAATTGATCATTATAATTACAAATTAATATTAGTTGACATCCATATGAATAGAAATTAATAATTCTGAAGTCTGTTGGCTTGCCATTAATCTGTTTTAGGCAAATGTTTATATCATGTTTGTATAGAGTATATAGTTTATTTAATTTGTTGGCAGTTGTCCTGGTTCCAGCCAAGACAGGCTTAATTTCTGCAGTAGCCAGAAGGGGCATGGCCAAGACCCAGAGGTTATTCTCTACCACCTCTCCTCATTTTCCAGGGATGGGGGAAGGAGTGCCTTCCAGGGCCGTGTAGTGTGGCAGCGTGGTTGGGTGTAGTCAGGGGTTTACACATGGCAAGCTCTCCCCTGTGAATCCTTCACCCCCTATGTACACTCTGATATTGTTGCTGTTACTGTTTGTTGTTTTCTCATCACTGTTTCCCATAAATTGTTCTTCTTTCAATCTGTGATCTTTATCTTTTGTGTCTCCCATTCTGCTGTCCAGCCCCCTACAGGGGTAGGGATGATGGGGAAGTGAGCGAGCAGCGCATGGTTTGGAGTGTTTCACTGGGAACACTGAATTGGGAAACACCATTCCTTAACCACGGCAGCAGTATTATGAATGTCTAAATGATTTGCAGATAATTCATTTTCAGAATAAAAGGTTGCTTATTTAAGGCATTATTCTTCTAAACAAACAACCAGGATTTGTTGTATATCTGACATAATTTGAAACCATATCTACTAGTACACTCTTGTATTGTAGCCTGACACTGAAGAAACAGTAATGCAGAGTTGAAAAAGGGAAGATGGAGGGTTTTGTCTAGAGATAGACATCAGTGTCATAACAATTACAGAAAGCAGTTCAGATGTACAGCTCCTGTTCAGTTTCATACCTCTAAACTTCCACAGGTATGAAATATCTTCAGACTTTCCTATAAACATGAAATGGAGCTGTATGGAATTAATGACAGCTTAGTTCATGAACTTAGCAGAATAAAATGCTTCTTTTACCATAGCTAGAGCTACTTCATGTATGTCTGTAGAGAGGCAGTGCTTCAAAAATTTTAATTGAGAAGCCATTGCTGTGGCACAGTAGATTAGTGTGATTTATGTTTCATTTCTTCCTCCTTTCCTTTGTGAGAGAAATTTACATAAAATTTACTGTCTTTTGGGTTTTTGAATCTGACTTTACCTGTCTGTTTACATTTAAGAAGAGGAAGCCAAAGAAAATCAAATTGCTTGTGAAGTGAAAGGAAACATAGCTTTTCAAATGCCTTTTGTTTCCATGAAAAATAATTCTTCAGTCTGATAGAATTTTTTTCTTTTACTTCTCTGTTCATCAGGTCCCCAAACCAGAACAGTTGATTTTAATGAAAAGACTATAAATAGTACCTTAAATATCTTGGATTCAGGTTTTCAGGTGCTCAAAATCCTGGACCTGATTTGTTTTTCTGTGGGGAGACAATGCCCAAAGAGAGTGGAAAAGAGAATTTGATGAGCTCACCATAGCTCATGCCCTTGGGTAATATAATACAAGCATTGTATGTGTCCATCTAGCCCAGTATGTGCTCTCTGAAGGGATCCAGCCGGGAGAAACATGACCTTGAGTAGTGTATTAAAGCAGGACAAGCTTGCAAGGTACTTTTCCTGGTGTACTGTCCCTGCAGCTTCCAGGTGAACCTTCCCCCCACCCCCACCCCAAGCTGTTCTAGGTGGATCTTCCATGAATTTGTCTCACTTTTGTTCTTATAAATTTCTGCTGTTGGCAACATCCTGTAGCACAGAGACCCACAGCTGAACTACATGCTTTCTGAACAGTCTTCTGTTTATTTACTGCTATATAATAGTTTTGTAAGCTCTTCCTACATATTTTCTTGTTGGAAGAAAATCTGAGCAATCACTCTCTATTAGTATTCTCCAGCAAGCTGTGTGACTTTATAAACTTCTATCCTGTCCTGTTCAGTTCATGACTGCTTAATTGTTCCTAAAATAGAGGTTTTCTGACTTTTGATGTCTTCATTGTGGTTTTATGCATTTTTTTTCCATTTCTGTTCTCTGTTTTGTTGGGGGGACAGAATTGCAAATAGCATTCAGGGACATCCTTGAATTATACATTGGCCCTCTCTTCATGATAAATCCCAACATGTGATTGGGGTTTTTTTTTAACTTTACTGAGCTCCAATATTATGTTTTCATGGATATATAATCACTTCAAGGTAATGTCCTGAGTAGTAAAGATCAGCTTAGAGCCCATGTGACTATAAGAGTTTTCGGCTTTTTTTTTCTGTGAATTTCTTCACATTTCATCTGCGTTTTTGCAAGAAATCACAGGATACTTGATTAAAGTTCTGCTGCATGTTCCTTGCAACTGGCCTTAGTCTTTACCAGAATAATTTTTCTTTATATCCCATGGCTTTTCAGGCTCCATAAAAGCATTTAATTGAGACATTGTTGAAAGCCTTCTCAGAAATGCAGGTGAACTTTTATGGACATCAGTGTTCATCTACAAGCAGGTTCACTTTTTGAAAGGACAGAAGGTTTGTGATATGATGTCCTTTACAGCTTACATTAGGACAGGCATGCATGTCCTTTGTTAGTTTTCCTGACAGTTTGCACAGAACAGAGATGAGTGTTTAGTGGTTTGCAGTTCTCTGGCTCTTGTGTACCTTCCCTAAAAATAGATATTACTTTAGACACCTCACAGTCCTCTGCCTTAAGGCAGCTTTAAGAGACGCTGTTTAACATAAATGAAATTTCAACTCTCGCAACCTTCCATTTATAGCTTTTATAAGTTCACAGAAAGACTTTGCATTTGTTTGCACTGTGGGTGGATGTTTGGGTTTTTCTTTTTCTGAATGCTGCTATAAATGTGCCTGTTGATTGTGTTGAAATTGAAAGAACTGCTGAAAGATGTTGAGGCTGGGTTCCTGGTTCCTTTCCATTTTACTCAAAATTGTATATGAAAAACTGTTTTCATGTTATTATATAAGCAAGATGGACCAAGTGTATCCCCATATCCAGCAGAGAATCACCTGCTCTTAAATAACATACAGAGAAAAAAATTAGTAGATCTGTGATACTTTCAGTGAGAGACAACACCTATTCTAATAAATGTCTCTTCTAATAAAGTAAATGTGTGCATGATTTTTCTTTGGCATCATGGCCCTACTGCCCTGCATCCATAGTAGGTAACTGCCTTAAGGTCCATGCAGAATGGCTGTGTGCAGGCAGGAAAGGAGTTCTGCTCTGTGCCAACTTTGAAACTACTTTGGATTGTTTTGGCAAGTGCTAGTTGGCATGTGCCAAAAATGTGCTAAGAGCTATTTTAAAGTTTTAACTGCAGAACTGAATTATTCTAGTGCCTGACAGAATTGCCACACACAGTTTGGTTTATCAAAACAGATGTAGGTAGAATGTAACAAAAATAATCTGAACAGACTCATTTCCTGCCCTACCTTTTTGTTATGTGATTCTGGTTTTGAAAATTATTATCAGTCAGTCACTATCACAGTAGGATGTTTCATAAATGGTGGCACAGATTTTGATGAGTTTTATAGTGAAATGGTAAACTTGTGGTAGTTGGAGCGTGAATTCCTGCTTATGACTGTTCTGAAACTTGCATTTTTTCAACATTCATGTGCATTGTGTGTTTCTTCTGCTGCATATACAGCAAGTATATGCACTCCAAGTATCAGAGATTGAAGTACTGCAGTGAAAATGCTGTAAATTTGTGGCACTTGTTTTTGGTCCTCCTTCATCTTTCTTGAGCACTGCTGCCTAGTCAAAGCAAGCATAGCCTCACTTCTTTTTCATTGCTGTAACTTAAATGCAGAATGCTTGTTGTCTCACATGTAAAATGTGTCTATGTAAGAAGACCTGCGATTGTATTGCTAATGGAGTCATTTAGTACTATTTTAAGTGTAAAATTTTCAAACTGAAGCAAGATAAACTGAACCTTCCTCAGGGAAAGTAGCACTGTAGCATTTTTTGTCCTGAATCATGGTCTGTTTCTGAGGAACTGCTGTACTGATATCTTGCCTTTTTAAAAAATGGATGACAGCTGTTAACAGAGCACTGGAAAAGGTCACTTGTTACTCTTCCTCATTATAAAGCTGTTTTATTTCTTCATATCCTAGTGAGATTTCTTTGAAACCT
>VZTN01034067.1:93845-106561 GCA_013400515.1 Erpornis zantholeuca | reverse complement strand
ACTCAAGATCTCTAGTTTATTTTCCACTTGGGACACTAATAATTGATAAGTAAATACAGAGAAATTATAATGGTTCGAAAAGAATATCACTAAATTAGAGTAGAACAAATGTTAAAAGAAATTCTCTAATTAAAAATCATTCTCACAATTATAAACAGTGAATAAAGTTAANTTATGAAAGAACCAATATCAAAGTAAAACAATCATTGACCTGGATTAAGATCCGATACTAAATTTAAAAAATCATTGACCTGGATTAAGTTCTCATCAGTATCTCATCATGAAACAAATAGTTTAAAGCTGCTCTAGTGCTTCAAATAACATGAAACCATAACATCAATTAGCATAAAGTGATGAGCATCACAATAATTACTCTTCAGATGTATGTTCTCCATTAAACCAAGAAACTGCATGAAAAAATTTTCATTTAGTCCCATGAGAATCTTTAAAAAAAATAACTCACAAATGGTAATATTGAACTGCTTCAGCCTTAAGCACAGAAATGTGAAGAAGCCAAGACAAAATGTGCACATTCACAGAAGTTACTGGCCATTGATGCCTTGACCTTCCTGAGCTTTTGCTGACAGCACATCCACTTCCATGGAATAACCAGCTGGGCATCATCCCCTTCTGTGCCTGCAACTTCTATGAATTATACCAGGCCTATGAAGACTGTGTCCATCCACAGAGAGCAAGCAAGCAAAACTGCAGACACCTGAAGAAACAAACTATTCACTATCAAGGTAAGCCCTCAGGGACATCACTGTGTACTGAATGATGTCTCACAATACAGATACTCAGTGCAGCAGTTGTTTCACTTTCAGTGTAAATGGTCATCTCACCTCCAGTCCAGGAAGCAGAAATAAAATTATCATGTCTATCAGCCTCTGAAAAGGGAGTGGAACTCCCTGGAAAAAGACACAGACACCACTGAGACTGATGTCCAACACGAAGGAGAGACAGGATGAACATGCTGGCTAGCAGGACTGGCTATTTCTGCCTTGCAAGCAACATCGAAAATCAATCTGAGAAGTGGTTAAAAATAACTACTACTCCCATCCCCACCTGCTTCCTCAGGACACAACCACAGAATAATATTGCTTAAGCATTGGCATGGTGGCACAAACCTCCAGAGGTTGATGGAAAGGGCAGGAATCAAGTGATGTTGCCTTTGAAAAGAACAAGTTTCCAGTCTGATTCACCCTGCAGGCTGCCAGCCCTAGCTTTTATCCTCATCACTCCACCAGAGTGATCTGCCCTGTAACCCAGAGCACAGCAGCAAAACAGTTTTGGGGACACCCTCACACACAGTACAAACCTCTAACTGCAACAGGGAGGTGGCAGAAATTTTTTAAATGATGGGTAAATTTTTTACTTTTATCCATTTACTAAAAGTAGTCACTGAAAGCAGTTTAAAACAGCCCAACGTGAGATTGCTGCTCAAGCAATGTCTGGTCTCTTGAATCCCACTTTCACTGGTCCTAAAAGTGTAACTTCATGCCCAACACACTCATCCACGCAGCTTCCGGAGGAGACCGGCTCTTATCCATGTAGGAAACAGATTTCAGACAATCTGCAGAGGGATGAAGCCAACAGGAACAGTGAAGACAACAGGGCAGTGGAAACAGTTGAAAGGAAGAAAGAGCACCAGGAAAGAAGGGAAAGAGGAAACAGATGCACTGGCAGGAGAAGAAAATACAAGTGGGAGGGGAAGGCAAATGCAGAAGGTGAAAGTAATACAGACCAGTTTGAGAGAGCACAAGCACAAACTAACTGCAGAATAGATGAGTCAAAATGAGTGAGAATTATAAACAAAGAAGGGGGGGAATTATAATAATAAAACTAAACCCTAGACCTGTCACAGCAGTAATTCTTATTAATCTCAGAGCAGTCTGTGTTTCTGACAGGTGAGATCAAGTCTCACCTAGGTGAGTCAAGGTAGAGAAATGTGAGAAACAGGGAAGATTGAAAAAAGGTTGTCACTAGCAGACCTGTCGGGAAAATGAAATATTCTACAGGAACCCTAACATTTCAAATTCTGCTGCTCTTTGAAATCAAGATGAAAGGCATTTTAAGTTCATTCAACTTTAACATTACTTTATTGAAACACTGCATTTTGAGGTCAAACTCTAATACTCTTCAGCACAAAACAGGAAAAGCTGAATACTACCACATTTCTTTTCTAAATACTTTTAAGAACATGTCCCAAGAATGGCATTGCTGCAAAACCTTTTGAGGGCTAATTTTCCTGCTGAACTACTTCACCACAAATTCTAGATTAGCACAACATTAGATGAAATCACTTGTTCCTCACTGGAATTAAAAGCTACATCACTTAGGAGTTATCTCCAAACCTAAACATTAGCTAAATGTATTTTGGGCCACAAATTTGAACAAACATTTACGACTTAAAAAGCCATTCCATCACATGAAAATGGACACGAGTTCTGAGCCAGAAAAATCAAGTCCTTAATTAATATGACAACTACCTTTAGAAGACCTACCCAGAGAAACCCCACCAAGACAGCAATTTTGGCCCCAAAAAGAACATCTCAGCCTTTCTTCACTGCTAAGCAGAGGCCACATGAACACACAATTACTGCAATACTGCTGATGGAAGGACCCACTCCTCGGGCCTCTTTCTAGTGAGGTGTGCTAAGAGACAATGTTACATAATACATTCCCCCTCTAGTTTCAGGACTTTTCCTTATGTTTCTCCCACTGGTCATGGCAAATAAATTACAATTTCTTTTTTTAAATTATCTAATTTTTTATTTCATAGCAGGTATTTTTAACACTAGAGAATAATTCACATTACATTAATATTGCTAGAGCTTGTGCTCTTGAAATAACGTGATGCACTATGGGGCTTCCAAGCTACAAAAACCTACATGCTCAGAAAAGAGAGAGCAGTTAGTTTAAATTAAGCAGATTCCCCAGGGGTCTATGAATCTGAGCAATTATAGCTGGGGAGACACACAAATTTGGAATATGCTCCAGTGTGCTGCTCAGGAGCTTCTTATGAGGTGCAGCACACCCTTTACCCAGCATGGCTCAGCTATCCCTACATCCACACACTGCCATCAACATCTGCATTAACAGGCAAATGTCCCAGGCAGCAAAGCCTTTCACCTCAGCTAATCATTTTACTGGAGTCTTCAGCAGAAAGGGAAAACTACAGGACTATGATACAACTACAGAGGCATTCCAATAGGATTACAGGAGTCCCTTCCATAAAGCTTCATAAAACCTGCAGCAGCACAATACCAGTAGCTACCAGCACTTTCTGAGGCACAGTCCTTCTAACCAACAATATTGCTTGAAGGCATCACTGAGAACAATTGGGGAGATAAACCTCGGCTTTTACAAAGAGTGCCATCTGTTCAGCATACTTGCAGTGAAACCAGCGGCCTCAGCACAATGCACAGAGAAGATGCATGACCATATTCAGTGATGCCGACCACAAATGCAAACTGAATGAACACAGACCCTGAATAACTTTCTCATGACTACTTGTAGTGATTAACATCAAGGCACGGTGGAGGGTAAATGTGCATTGCCCTCTTTGTGATGGAGAAAAAGATCAGAACAGGCAGAACTCAAAACAAAATGGCTCAAGTTAACTCTACTTAAGATTCCCATTAAACCACAGGACATTACACACCTGTTAAAGACCACTTAAGATTTTAATATATTCTGCACTTTTAAAAATGCTCTAAGAATTCAGTCAAACCAAACATCGCTAAGAGGACACATACACATCCCAAACAAGCCCACTGGGGTATGGCCCAAAAATTACTTCACAAAAAGTTACTTCACATCAAGCATCCAAAAAGCTAAGTGAGATACACACACAAAATAGAAAAAAAGAAAAAAAAAAAAAAAAGGAAAAGTGGGAGATCAAAGCTCAGCAGGAATTTTCAACAGTATTTAAAAATAAGTACTTGCCAATTCAGAAAAGTATGTGATCCGACCTGATACCCTGCATTGCTTTGTGCACATACGTGGAGGGTAAACCATTAAGAGAAAGTGAAACCTTCATATTTCCACACACAACTTCACATAATTTAGCAAAACTGGTGCTACTGTGAAATGCAAAACTTGAGCCACAAAGTAGCTTGAAGAGGTTTTCAGAACAGCTGCCTCAATATAAGTTAGGTTTTAAAACCTTAGCAGAAATCCTTTTTTCAACCAACCACACATCAACTGACCATAAGCCCAAAGGCAGCAGCCGGCAAGAGCACTTCAGGGAGTCTCACTCTTTCTATTTTGAGAGTGAAAGATGCTTCAGGCAGTATCAATAGTTTGAGCATTCTCTCTAGTGTTTCTTACACTCTACTTATTTTGCAGGAAAAAGAAATTCAAAGCTTGATCTAAATCCTACTGAGATAAGTAGGATTAATGAGTGTTCACTTCAAGGTACAATTCACATGGTAGCACTATGTCATCACCATACCTCCATCCAGAGACACCTAAAATCTGAGGGGATATTAGTGCAGAGAAGGTGTGGTCCTCCATCTACCTTTAACCTTCTCTGTGCTGGAATCAGACATACTTATTCATAGATCCTGAGCAATTCAGAGGGGAAAATACCATGGCCCTCATGGCCTTTTATCAGCTGATACAAGGCATCACTGTCGCATGAGGCAGTAGGTGATGGGTATTTGAAATCAATCACCGGAGCACATAATTTAAATCTTAACTCTAACATGCAAGCAGAGCAAGAAATTACACAAGCTATGATGCTGTAATTATTACAGTATCTTCAGTTTAGAGTGTGTGCAAGCAAAACAACGTGTTCATTTCTTAATGCATCAAATTTTCTACAAAACAGTGAAGTCAGACTGCTGTGACAAGTAACATTTTTAAGGGCCAAGTTCTAATCACTCTATTTTAGTTGACTATCAGGCTGCTTTCCATGTAGAAACAGCATGAATGAAGGAACAAGCAATGGTACAAAATAGCATTAGTATAGATTATACAACACATACCATTATATAACTCAGAAACAATTAGGTAAATTTGATGGTACCAAGGATTAAAGGGCATATCTAAGGATTTTAGAAATACAAATCATCTTGTTCTGCTAAGCTTTACAAGCTAAAAATATGCTTTAAAAAATACCTTGGTTTGTTGGGTGGTTTTGGTTTGGGTCGGTTGGGGTTTTTTTCAGAAAATATTTGATTATAGCAATGTCTTTTTTTTTTTCTTCTGCAAGGCAATCATACTATAGTCTCTATATGATCCAAAATAAGATTCAGGGATAGAATGAGGAAAAAAATAAGCACTGACAGATTAACTGAATGCTTACTGACCAATTTTAAAATAAAATTCTGAATGAAAGTAAAGGCCAAAAATATTTGGATTGTCATATAAGACAGCTGAACCATACCTGTAGGTCTGAAAGAGCTTTTTAAATAGTACAAGTGGCTTTTATCCAAATTGCTGCAATACCTCTATAGTATGCAATTTGTGTCTAATGTTTCATGTTCTGAATATACAAAGAAACAAACACCCTACTAATAGTCCTTCAGTGTTTCATGTTACCAAGACATTCACTATTGACATTTAGTACAGGATGAAAGAAAGGGTCATTGACCAATATTTTTCCAAAAGATATGTTCTCACTTGACAATGTGGTGAACTGAAGCCAATAGCATTCACTGAGCTTTGACAGAACATCTTTCTCTTAAATATAAAAATTCAAAGCCTTACTATAGAGATGTCAGTTCAGATTGTATTTTACACATCATAAGTCCTAGCAAACAGCTGGTATTTCACAATGCCTCAAGTCTTAAACATGACTTGTCAAAGCAAAACAAGAGGAAAGAAAAGGTAGCCCCAGACGATGCCAAAAACACTAAAAAGCACAGGAGGAGAAATTAATAGCCATTTGATAAACTGCACACCAATTCACACCTCTCTGCAAAAAAGAATTTTAGAAAAACTGAAATAATACAATGTAAGGTAGTACAAAACACTGCTATGAAGTATTATGGAATGAGATGGAAGTACTGCAATGCTGTTTCACAGCAACAGAAAGGAAAACAAAAAATCAAAGGTTTGTGATGGGGGATTTTGTTCAATTTGGTCTTCAATGAACTAAAGGTACAATTTTGGTATTGGGGGAACGAGTTCAAAAACTGACACCTCTATATCAAGTAAAACTTAAAGAAGATAAAACTGTCAGTGATCTAATAAAACAATACCTATTCCTCTGTACTCAGATACCCACACAATGCAATGCACAAGGCAGGACCTTCCTGCCTGCTCCAGGCACACCGGGGTCTGGACAGAAGCTAGCCTCTCTCCTGGCATGTGACAGCACACAGAGGGAAGCACACCCCAGCAGCTTTCCTTTGCAGCCACAGGCACTTGTCCTATTCCCCCCTGGGTCAGCTGCTGGTCAGGGAGCCAACATGACTTCAGCAGAAGGGTCTCCTGTATTTCACCAATATCAAACTGTTCTCTGGAAGTCCTTTCTGCCCATGCCTCTCAGCAGCCTGCTACCTACTGCTCCCAGTTAACTCTCCTCCCCAACATCCACACCAGTGAAACCCAGGCTCGGCTATGGCAGGGCCAGGAATGCCAGGTTCCTGCTGGCATGGCCAGGATGGATGCACCACCACACTCCCTTCGGGGTCTGCCCCTCACCCCTGGCAGCTGCCTTGCCTCTCTCTCACCTTGCAGCCCTTTCTCTCCCTACCCTCTATTTCTTTACACCTATGATTTCATCAACTCTTTTGACCTTCAAAGGAGAGTGGAAAGGGATGCATGAGAGAAATCCAAGATCCTCTAGCTCCCCAATGCACAAACTGTACTGATGTTTTTTGCTAACCCAGCCTGATGTGCAGTGCTGCAGCCGGGCAAATGACCTCCTGCACCCCCCACAGGCCTAAGGCAGCACGGTAGAACAGAGACTGGCATCCCAGCAATGATAAAGCCACTATCCATTATCATTAAAGAATAACACAGCATATCCAAGATTGAGTTTCTGTACTTATCTTGCAATAAATATCAAAATTCTTAACTGTCTTCCTTACTGATACCCTTTTCAAACCAGCTTCCCAACTTCTTCTGACCATTCTCTCTAGTTAATTTTATTTCCCTTGATTATTTCCTCCTACTTTTTATACATAGATCGCTCTCTCCTTTAACCCTTTTGGTTTGTTTCTTTTCATAACCAGTGTTTCAACTTGCCACTATCACAGATCTCCCACCTTTTTGGTTAATGCGTTACATAGCTGCCAGCACACCAAAATTTTGTGCAGAAGGGAACATTTGAGACATCTCTTGGCAAGATGCATATGCTGCATTTAATAACTGTGTAATAAACATAACATGTAAAGCAAGCTTTACTCTAGAGTACAACCACAGTTTCTCCTTCCCCCTGCAATGAAAAAGAATCCATGTGAGTCAATTAAAATCATTATATCAGTTTTCAAGAGCTATTTCCTTTATCTTCTTAAGGTAGGAAGAATTACCTAGAAAAACCAGGTCACTACTTTTTCATCAGTCTTTTCTTAGAACAAAACAGAGGTCATATTAAGGTTTTGCTTTGAACAAATATTTGTTCAAAATATTTTATCAAGCCCAACACATTTAAGATATGCATATGTACACATAACATACACAGGGACAAATATGCCTTTTCTGGATAATATATCTTATGGCCAATATAGTTTTCATTTAAACGAATCATGGAAATAAAGTTAAATGTGGTGAAGATGTCAAGTGGACCAAAGTACCAGCAAGTAAGCAAAGAGATTGAAAACATTTGAAAAGTTAAAAAAATATTTTCAAAATAACTGAATTCTTTTAAATGTATGTGAATATACAGAAAGATTCAAAGAACTCAAGGAGAATAGGAAGCAGTTAAATACATCTCTTTTTTCTACACTGACAAAACCTGAACCAGTTTCTAAACTCTTGTTCAAGCACAAGAAGTTTTACAGTTTCAGAAAAACTGTATTAATCTAAATATATCTTTGTGGTACTTCCTAGCAGCTAACATAACAAGAAAACACAGCATATGCACCTGTGAGGAGCTTACACAGGGGGAGGATGCACACACGGGGCAGGAGATCAGGGTTGTCAGGAGATCAGGCAGGAGATCAGCTGGGGGGGAATGGGGAAGGCTCCACGTCAAAGGCAGGATCAGAAGAATGAGGTTTTTTCAGAGGTATGCCTCACTCAGCACACCCACATCCTGACACTACCTGATCCCACCATAACCAAGAAAAATAAACTCCTGTACAAAAGCTCTGTCACCACACCAAAATATGACATGGATGACAAAGATAACCAACTTCCTTTGGATAACATGGTCACACCAAAAAAAGTAACTCCCTAAAATTAGAAAATATTTGAACTTTTACAACTCAGTGAGAGATATTTTGTTTATTTTTATTAGAATAATAGGAAATGGTTATTTTTAATATTTAATCTATGTCAACATCCCCTTTAGGTAAACTTCCAAGCCAGTATTGCATTAAGTGCTGTTTTCCTGTTTAGCAATCTCTCATAAGTTAACTAAATGCCTTACAAAAACCATTTTGAAACTAGTTTGCAAAGTATTAAAGATAAAAGATAAGCATTAAACAGATGACATCTTCTGCAAATCCATCATAATCCATTGGTTTAGGTTTGACATTTCTGGTGAGAAATTACTTAAGTTCTTGTCTGATTATGATTAAACATTAGGATTAGTACTTTCTGTTATGGATCACTTCTATTTTTATTACTTTTACTAGCCTACAATAGGCAAGAGGCAGCATCTGAGGCAAGTGAATGACTACAGTCAACAGTTCTGAAGACACACTGAGCTTCAGTGCTCCATGCTCTGCCTCACTGTCGCTGGGGACTGATGCTCCACTTCAGGGGAAGCCCTGCAACACACCAGCACATCAGTCACACCTCCCTTATTCATTTAGCACATTCCCTCTTCTAGCTCCATTCCCAGAAACGACAGTGTTTAAGTGTTTGGTGCCTGCAATAAGAGCACTTTCAAAACACTAACTGAATCAGGCAGACTCCCCTACAGTTAAAGGCCAAAAGTTATTACTTGATCCATCTCTTACATTTCCTTTTCTGATGGCACACACACAGGTTGAAGTAACTCAAATTTTTAGCTCGTGGGAGTTCAAACAGCAAAGTGAGTTTGAGCCTTGACACAAGAGTTCTTAATAGAGCCAACATTTTCCTGTTCTGTTCAAAGTGGAAAAAAAAAAAAAAAAAGCAAACTTGGACATGCATGTCCCTGAACCTGAATTTCCAATCTCATACAAAGCCCATGTGTCATTTTTCACATGGAACCTCACACCAAGACACACCAGCTTCTCAGACAGGAGCCAGGCAGCACTGAGCTGGCAGTCTGGAAGAGGAAGGCTCAGTGCTGCTTAGCCTTTATATATGCAAGGTTTATACTTTTAACATCTGAGGCTCACTTTCTGTAAAGTGTAACTAACTGACTGAATCAGCTTCTGTTCTTCATACAACAACTTTCACTAACCAAATATACATATTTTCATAAACATACAGTAATGCAGATGAAAGCAGACAGCATTCAAAAAGATTCAAACCCCAATGCTTTGCAGCCTAAAGCCACTGAGACATTTCTCTCGCACAGGCATTATCTCCAAAAAAGGTAAAGGGGCAGAATGTCAGATCTCAAACACATAAAACAGGCTACCCTTGAGAAGAGATGTGACACAAGGTGCATGGTTGGTGATGGGGCAAAGGCATGTGGTTTCCCGTGCTAGCCAGCCCATTAAAGGGAGCCCACCCCATTGTCATTTGGTCAAGCACATTTGTGTTGCAGTGCTGACCATCATCAGTCTCAGTTTCTACTCCTGCCTCAGCAAAGCAACAGTGCTCCTGTTTGAATCAGGCTCCACCAAAAAGCAGCATCTGGCACTGAAGCATCAGTCACAATCCCTCTGCAATTCTGGTGTAGCTTATGAGGGTTTACCAAGGACTACTGAGCAAAGCTGATGAGCATCACTAATGTGTGATCTGCCACATTTATTCTGAAAAAATAAATATGTTACAAAACGGAGAGAACTTGATACTTATATCAGAGGACTGACACCCTCTCCCAGGTCTGCCTGAGGCACCACTTCTCACTTTCCTGTTCTTTGGAGTTGCTGCATTTGTAACTAGCCCCCAAGACATGAAAACTTAGTTCATAGAGAAAGGCCTGAAACATCAACTCCAGTAAGACACAGCCAAAATCAGTCTGCCCTCAATGACACCCATTCATGAAGCCTTCATCCACCCTTCTCAATCTCTGTATTAATCAAAACTTGTGTAGTAAGAATCCCCTGACCCATTCTAAGACTTAGTGGAAGAAAACATCAGATCAGGGAGCACAGGAGCTGCTGCTCAGTTCTAAAAGATGAGGGATAAGGGCCATAGAAAGTTCAAACTGCTCAGCTAGGCAGTACAGACACAACAACATTTTCAGACAGATTCTGCAGTTAGTGGCCAAGATTTTCATCTTAACATCCATTCTGCTCTGCCTCCAGTGCCTGTAACTCATTACCCCACAAGGAACAGGTGAGCTAGCTTGTGTTTCTACAAGACCCCAAGATCCTACGATACAGCAACTTTGGGATGCAAATCTGTGGTGCAGTATTAGTTTACTGACAAGCACTATTCTGACAAAACTCACAACTTAGGGCACAACTCCAAGCAGATCTCACCAACTGAATAATCCTCACACCACTGAGACTTCTCCATAAGTTATTACCACGAGCTCTTTACAGTCTCAGCCACAAACTATAAAGCAACTGGCAGAATTTCAATTTCAACAATTTCTGAAATTTTCACTTGAGTGATCATTTCCAGCAGAAAGGAAAGGCTTTTCAAAAACCCCACAGAACCTCACTAAGATCACTGCATCTTGAACTCACAGAACACAAAAGTAAATTCCTAGTAAATTTAACACTACATAGAGTTATCCATTATAGATTTTGATCCAGCAACAGTTCCATTTGTTTAAAGGGTAAAATTAGTGTAGGACAGAGAAATGCACCACTGGAGAGAGCAGTCTGCAGCACTGTGGAGTGCAGGTACCCCAGGCACACAGCAGACAAGGAGACAACTGTTGTAAATAATCCAAGATCTACAACTATAATCCATAGTTGAAACACTCTTAAAGAAATAAATACTAATCTTGATTCCCAAACCTGCTCTAACAAAGACAACAAATCATTTTGATGCTTAGTTCTAGTAGACAGGGGGACACCACCATGGTTTTAATTCATCAAAAATAAAGTTAAGCAATAGTGGTCCAGAAAATCAACATTAATCTAGAATTCAAGTTGATGCAATGAGCTAGCCATCTCAAAAATACTGTGTAATATCATGACAACACCTTTCTAGTTCATTTAAAAACACCAAATATAAACCAGGGCTCTGGTTTAGCAAGAGCTGAAACTCACAAGTTGTAATGGTGCAGAGAAAAAACTAAACTGGATTTCTTCCACTCATTGAAGCCCACCCTTTGTGCAGCTCCATCACTCAGATGAAGTATTGCCTCTGCATATGCCATTCAAGCAGCCACTTGAGCTCTCAAGTACACTGGGATAGCCTTTACACCATTGACATCTAGTACAAGAGTCTCAGAGCTTTGACTGACTAGCTGAACTACATTTTCCTTTCTAGCACTCTGAGCTTCCAGAAAATGCTGCCTTGGTCGTTAGACATAGCTGCTAAACAAAAGAATTCATAAGAAATATAATAACTGGGTTTGTAAGCAAACATCGACAAAGACATGGACAAAGTAGTGTAATTCTGCTTTTTTGCCAGCATTCTAAACACGAATAGTAATTTGTATTACCATAAATCAAAAAGAGAACCATAACACTGAAATCTTACAGTGTATCTCTTCCTCAATGTTTTAAAACACATGACAAGCTTAGAAGTTAGTTTCCTTCCAGACAGCATCTTCCTGGCTGCCATCATCTCTGCCGAGGCATAGGTGTGCACGAAGCAGTGACAGGAAGTCAAGTATATATAGTCTCTTCTTGAATTATTAATGTAATCTTATCTCGATATCTGAAACCAACTTTATGAGTCACAGTAACAAAGCAGTAGTTCAAACTAAAAACCGCATTTAAAACAGGACTGAATTAGAATTACACTTAGGTATTAAATAATTATTCCAAATATCAACTTAAAAAGCCAAAAATAAAAGGGCCTGGAAAAAAAATATAGTACTACACAGGCAACCAGCTACCAAGAACACGATTTCTCTTTACTAATCAGTCTTCTCCATTCAACTCCGCAAGTCACAAAAAGCTGGGAAGAGCAGCGGACCGGCTCTACCAGGGCTTCACCCGCCGCTTCCCACAGCCCCTGCCCTGCCTTCGCCGCTCCGAGTGGTCTCCCCGGCCACGCCGACCCGGCGCCCTCCGCCGCCCTCCCTCCCCACCACGTCCCTAGTGTAGCCAGAAAAACTAGAAGCAAGAGGTCGTTTGATTGGTAACGCGCTCAAATTTAGCAGTAACGCACGCAGATGTTAAACTGCTGACCCCGGGACTACTGCGGGAACTTCTCCTTCCCCACCCCGTGACGCGCCCGGGGGACTCCCGCCCGAGCCGCCTCCCGTTGCGGGCGGCGAGCCCTCACGGAGGTTTCGGGAGCCGCCAGCCCGGCGCTGCAGCTGCTCCCTGTCCCAGCACCCGGGACGGGACGCGCCGAGCCCGCGGCTG